>JAHPZR010019877.1:52500-100000 GCA_019787425.1 Platygyra sinensis
GCTTAATCATCAAGCAGCCATGAGCCACGATTACCCATAGTACCCTTCAACATTGTTGTGTACACTTTTACACTTCAGAGGACAACCTTTCTTGAAACGGCTGTATTCCCACCAAATGCAAATTGTCCCCTTTTGTTTTAACAGAGGCTGTAGAATCACAGGTCTGCAATGTTAGACATCAGTACAGAACATGCATGTACATGTACCTTGAGAGGCACTCTGTTGTAGTCATGGAAGAAAACATACACGGGCAACATCTTCTGTTCTTTGGGCAGTGGAACAGACAGGTTCATGAAAGGATCATATTTAATGGAAATCTAAAGTAAAAAGTAAACACAGTAGTAATATTATATCAGTAAACTGGACTGAAATCATAAACTGTTTAAACAGTAGTAGTAGTAGTAGTACATGTAGCAGCGCAGCAGCAGCAGCAGCAGCAGCAGCAGCAGCAGCAGCAGCAGCAGCAGCAGCGTAGTAACAGTAGTAGTAGTAGTAGTGACAAATGGAGGGACCAAGCTACATCAACTTTATTGGATGAAAATTTGACATGTGAATTCAAGAGTGAAAACTCATTCACTCTCTCCAAGTCATGTATAAAACTGAGCAGTTTCTTTTCACCGTGAAAAGCAGTCTTTACACAGTTGAATTGAAGAACTTGACCACAAAGCAAAGGAAAAAGTCCCTGTGGTTATGATCCGGCTTTCTTGCCAAATGTTTTTCTAGTGGTTGAGAAACTGTGTGCAAGAAACTATGGAACCTAGTACAAGTTGCTCTGACCAAAATACCGAGAAACGAAGCTAAAATCTACCAAGAAACGGAATTTCAAAGCTCTGAAGGAAATCTTTTCAACTTCTGGTTGTTGCCTGGCTTAAGCTTCTTCACTGGATGTTGCACAGGTTAGATTTGCCTCTTGAAGCGTTTACCGCATTTTGTTAGGGAATGACCTTCCTAATTTCTAAGGCTGCCGTTTCAGTTCTTTCACAAAAGTAGAATGCTTGCTCTTTTCGTCTTCAAAAGCAAGATGTTGCAGGTTCTTAGGACGTGTTTTTGGGTCCTTCTTTGCGTTTTATTTCATGGTACTGAAGAATTTTAAAATTTACTTTTTCAACTGGTACTTTGTAATGCCGCCGTGATCCACGCCAGCATATTTCCATTCACTCAGGCTCAAGCTAATGTTTTCGACTTCATGGCTTTTGTGTATATTTACTTCGCTTTTACTAGTTTAGTAATTGTTGTTGAGCTTTGCACTTTGCTTCGTTATGAGGTAAATGTAATTGTATTGAAATATGGAAAAAGAGCTTCAATCTTGGTTTAAATTTTGTTCGCCATTTTGTTTGTCTGAGTAGGAACTGTCAATCTTTTTCAATTACACCGTTTTGCACTCAATTACACTTTTTTGCACTGATTTGGGATTAATTGAAATGTTCTTAACCAATCAGAATGCAGAAATTGTTGCTTGTATATTATTATAATAATAACTTTATTAATAACTTTATTTAGCACTATAGTGCTAACTGGGGACACTGTAAACAGGTAACTGAATATTTCAAATTGAACATAAACTATTAAGAATCCCAACTGGTGGGAGGCTGACCAGTTGGCTATTTACAGAACGCGGTCGAGCAGTTGAACTCGGGACTACCGAGAACATATCCAGATAGCAGCAGGGTGGAGGATTTGAACCAGGGACCTCCAGATTTCAAATCCAGCGCCCTAAACCACTCGGCCACGCTTCCCCCGTAAAATGTTAATTTATTTAATATTTAATAAATATTGTCCTCTGAATTGCTGCTGCTTAAAACACCCTCATGGTAGGTACTGTCAATCTGAAAACGTGACCATTGTCAAGAAAACATCTTGTTGTCGCCTCCTAATAGCTTCAACGTGTCATACAAGGGTGGGGAAAGCATCAGAAGAACCAGCAATTATGTACCCTACATGGCTATTTAACACAAGCTTTATGTTAAGCAATCACCCCTTAAATATATGCCTATGTACTGTGGATGTTGATTAAAGTTTCCTATATTAATTCCTCAATTGTCCTTGTGTCCTAACAACGTGCTTTACATTGTGTTCTATTCATATAAAATCAGAGCCTGTGTCTTCCAATAGGACTTGATTGCTAAGGTTCATGGACCCCACTTTTCAGTTTAATGAGCGACTCTTTCTTACCTTGTTACACACTGGGCAAGTGAGTTTGGATTTCAACTGCCCCTGGAACAAGTCTACTATCACTGAGTCATTCCTACTCTTGTATCTCCTCCATGCCTCGTTAGCTACTTCAACATCAGGCTTCCCTGCTCCTTCGACCTCCTCAACGTAGGGTTTTTCTTTGATTCTGTTGAGGTCCTAAAGATCATGTTAAAACAAAATAGTTAAAAATGGTTTTGCAACCTTCCATGTGCAAAGAGTGCTTCAGTTCCACTTGGTTCCTTGAAAGCCTTCAAGATATGATTAGGAACAGAAATGACTTTTAATCATTTTACATAATCCAACATTGTATTTTTGAATATTTTCTGGACAGTCTACATACATGTCAGTACTGTAAACGTCTCCTGAAGAAAAATTAAGACATTCCTACCTCATGCAGACCATCCAATAAGAATGCCATAAACTCTTGCGCATCTTGTTGCATAAAACCTTTAAACTGGCAGACCTTTTCACCAACAATTCCCTACAACAGATGATAATAAAAACTCAAGTAAATGAACATAAAATAAGGAAGTAAATGTATTACAGTGCATGCCAACTGTATGAGTCAGCAGTTTGGTACCATACAGCAACTCTAATCCAGGCACATTATGTGTACACATTAAGAAAATAATGCTTTGACAGTAGCCCTTTTCACAATCAACTCATCAACCTTACATGCATGCGAGACAACCTACATGCACATGTACTGTAGGAATTTTTGTATTTTCTAACCCAAAATTGACTTGCAATCATGCTGGATTACATTGCAATGCATATGGGAAAAGTCAACCCGTAATTTCCTTCAAACTAAAGTACTTATTAAGTAATCAAGAAGTGCATGTGCAATGTACTAACTACGGCTCAAAACAAAACTTACAAAGTTACCTGTTTAATAAAGCACAAAACATTTTGTTTTCATGCATTCTCACCTTGAGTTTGTATGGGGATAACGATCTCTCCTTTCCAGACCACAGGTTTCGCATTAGGTTTGCAAAAATAACAGCAAGCTTCCCTCCGGTGCCCAGTGGGTTTTCTGTGTTGATGTCATCTTGATACTGATCATCTGAAAACATTTTTTGTGTAACAGCCACAAAAGGAGCTATTGTAATATTCAGAATAACCCACAGCAAGGCTAGAGTTACCAGGGAAGTAACTAAACATTCCAAGACATAAACTACATTGTATTCCACATTTCACATTTGAATCTATCCTTAGTTGTTTTAATGCACATGGTTAACTAACTGCATGGTTTGCAAAATGGAGGTTTGGTGCTCAAGACATCCAGGAGCTTCCATTATTGGCAGCCAGCTCCTAGATGAAGACTGCTTTCATAGCTGGCAAATCCTGGAAACTGAGCCATGAGCCCCCACCCAGAAGGGGAGACAGGCACCTGTCACACTGAATTAACAGTGGAAAGATGGAGGCTCGCCCTTCAGGCAGGCTGTAAACTCCATGTGGCCCCAAAGTTATCAAACATTTTCTAAAGAAACTTCACTTACCCATTGGGCAAGTAAAGGGGGTTGGGGGATGCTAGCCCGAATGCAATCATGTCTAGTTGCCCAGAGCAGTACAAAAATTAAATGCAGTCACTTTCATTCTATTGTAAACTGCAAAGTAGTGCAAACATTTTAAGCAAGCCCAAAAAGCAAACTTACACAATAAGGAGCTACATGTACATGTACCTTCTCAAAGGCAGTGCAGGTAGTCAGTGCCAAAACTTACCAAGAAAAAAGTCTCTAAGCTGTCTTGTGTTTGCCAAACACTGGATAATGGAGTTCAGATAGCAGGTGTTTCCAAGATTATCCAAACCTGTGAGACCAACATGGACACATTCACCAGAATCTTCCTCATCATCAAAACTACTTCCAACTATGCCTGCACCTTTAGATGCAGCAGCTTTGATGGCATCACTGAATGGAAGGTGAGTGACATTGCTTTTACTTCCACCCATCACTCCCGTCTTCATTTGGCCATCGCCACATCCCCGTACCGCTGAGTGCGGAGGAGGTGGCGGTGGGATAGGTGGTGGCAGTGGAATTGCCGTTTGGCTTCCCGATGCTGAAGATGGATCAAACGAAGAAACTGAAGGCAAGGTTGAAGTAGATGTACTTGGCTGTACTGTAGTAGACAAAGTGCTAAATGACGTGGTTAGACTCTCTGCAGTGGAGGTTGCCGTAGCATGCTTTGCCTGATACTCTGGACCCTTTTCCATACCTGAAGATTCTATCGGAATTTCTAAATTTATATGTTCATTTTCAGATTCATCAAATTTAGTTCTTGTGTCACGAAATGTTGTCTCCGATTTCAATTCTAGAGGAGATTCCAAATCACTCATTTCAGTAATTCCACCACTGTCAATATCCTGTGGTATACATTCACTTGTAAATTGCAAGTTTGTTTTTTCCATGTCAGGAGATCCACAGACATCACCTGAATTTTCCAAAGCAGTCGATGTAGAAGCACCATCTGGAGGAAGCTTTTCATCAGGTATGGCACCAGTTCTTTGATTATCAACGTTTGAACTATTTGAAGTTTTTGATTCCATTGACAAAGTAATCTTAGAGTTGTCTGTGTTATTAGAAGTCTCATGAACTCCATTGGAAAGTACCTGTTCTGAATGCTGAATTGTAGGGTTAAAAAGCTGCTTGTAAGGTCTTTCACTTGATATATTTTCTCCTTTGCAACCTAATAACCCAAAAGAAAAAGATATCAGATTTAATCAACAACCTCACAAGTGAAATAAAAAATAACAAGTCAGGGTGTGGGAAAAATGGCAAATTATGCAGAAATTTTCGAGAGAATGCACTGATTAAATAATGCAGAAATTTCAGCAGTTAACAAAATTGATATAAATGCCTTTCCAGTGCACCAAGCAACAGCGAAACCAAAGGCACTTCAAAGTCTTACCCACAGCTCTTTCATAAAATAAACTCATTGGACATCATGTCCGTCAACTCTGACACATGCTTGATCTTTTTCTATGACAGGGCTGGTTTATAGTCACATGTAGCTTCGCACTCTACATCCATAGCAAACTTTTACTTTATAGGTGAATTCTATCAACAACAGGCAATTTCACCAGTAGCATCAGCCACAATAAATGCTACGGTTCACAGCCCTTAATCAAAACCCTGCTACTATTTTGTTGCAATGTCAGGTATTTCTTCAATTAACACAGGTTTTCCTGTGGAATTTTGGGTAAGAATTTGTTGAGCATCACATTCTTAGAACACCCTTAACTTAATAACCAGGCATTGCATCTGACATTGAAAACTAGTTTTCAGGCTCTTTGGGGAAAGTACATGGAACAGGAAGTCAAACGTTTGTCATGAATGAAAAAACTACTTCAAAATAATATTATTAATCTGAAGCTCTTTGGAATTTTCACTTGTTGAGATGGTAAGCAGTTGCTTTACCACTGATATATAACACTTTCGGTCTTATGCAGAAAAAAGCTGTGGACTTTTCCACTGGAATTGGTTCATGTCCAATGGATCACCTCCGATCCATTAGTAGGCCCTTACACATCTACACCTCCGGCTTTTCCGATCAGTGACAAGGGGATACGACTGGAATCTGGTCAACAGTATTGGGCTTGTAACCCTTAGGATATTGAGGTTAGCGAAATATACAGATCTACACAACCGCATCCTGTCAAGTGCCCTGGAATCAAGGTCGTACATGTAGAAGTAATGATCATTGCACACCTGGCCTCTGAGGTTTTTCTAAACCAGTCCATCTTGCAGTTGATTTCTTTTTTAACGATATCTCCAAAAAGGCTTTTGCTGTCCGGCTGCTGGATTCTGCCAAGTCTACATTCCCCCTGTTGGCAAACCAATGGTACAACAAGATCACCAAACTACACTGTAAAATACATGTTCCAGATGTTTGTATGTTACATACTCTAGCTAAGATCTAAAGCAGCACCTTGATCAATCAGTTTGACTGGAAAAATTATGGCTACCAACTAGTAGTAACCACAGGTTAGAAAGTGCCAGCCTCAATGCACTTGAAGAGCTTTTGTTTAGATGTTGGCAATAGAGAAGATGGTAATGCGTGCCTTGTTTTGAAAGCGTGACAGAAAATTGGCGTTACTTTCGATTCTCACTAATTAGGTGATTAAATATTCAATCAAGGAAGGAAGAAGACGCCGGTCGCAGAGGAATGTTTATTTGCTCAAAAATTAAGGCAAATCTTTCAGAGATGCAAGACAGGAGATTGTAAGGATACAGAGTAATTTGGGACCATTTGCTGGCTTTTAAGGGTGAAATTATCCAGAAGCAAGCTTTATTTTCGCTTCCGTGCAAAACACCGAATAATTCACGCATTGTTTTAATGTATGCTGTCTGTTCTGTTTTTTCTTTCATGTGCTTTTGTCCTCTTTTCTACCCCGCCGAGGTCATTTTTTTCGTCTAAATCACGTAAGAAAAGCTTGGAATTAATGTTCCCATTCAAGGTATAGCTCTGAGGCAATAATTCTGTGATTTTTTTTAACCGAAACGTCTGAAACGTCGGCTTGTGTTGTTGTGGGCGACCGTGGTTACTTCGTTGCGTCAAGCAATGACGCGATCGAGGTGAAAAAAAAATGTAATTATTACATTCTGGTTTTCTTCCATTTCGCTGAAATCTTAACATGGTATGGCTGGATTGTTAAGAAATAGATACTACTTTTGCAGATGTGTGATAGCTATTAACCCTAAAGTGTTATCCCTTCAAAGTCAGGGTTTGTGAAGAGATTTTTGTTTGACCAGTTCTGCGTAATCAGAGATTTTATAAAAGGTCATTTCATTGACGATTCAAACGAATATAAATTTATATATGTTTCAAGCTCAAGTTCTAGTGAACAAAACACATTTTCCACGAGCGCTTGGTTTTAATTTTTTTCCGGCGAAAGTTTGAGCCGCAGTAACAGAAGCTTGGCTGGATCAACATACATGTACTTTGATCTTCCATGTGCATGTGACAGAGGTCTGCATCCGGTATCCCATGTGACAAACTGTTGTGATTGACACATTTTTTGCATTCTGATCGTTCTTAGTGGTGGAACAAAATTTCAACTTCCGGTTTCAGTGTCCCTGTTATAAACTTGGCGCGCACGCGTAATACGCAATCCGCTGGTCACTGTCAAGATTAGGGTTGCGGGCCTCTCTTGGGCCCACAATTAATCAAACATTTGCCTTGGTAATTACATGTACAAAGTAATAGTGAATTAATTTATTGATCATCAACCCATTGACCAATTTCAAACTGATTGATGTACAATGATAGCAGAAAATTATGACACCTCTTAAATCTCCAAAAACCAAGTTACAACTTGTACATGGGAGCTCATTTCTAATTTAACAAGAAGTTTACAAAAACTTAAAACCGCGTTTTTTTAACTCTTTTGCGCTCACAAAAACATTACGTAATATTTAGCAACAACGTTTTGAGAGAAAACATTACCCGGAAACAATTTAAAAGATTGTTACGACTTGTTTCCATATCTCAAACCGCCCTTGGATACCTTGTGATGCGTACACAAAGTAAATACAGATTATAGGCCTAAGCACTGAAAATACTGATAAGGGTTAGGGTTAATGGTTAGCTTCTTTATAGTGTTCAGGTTTCTTATATTTGTAAAAGCACATTAATTCTATTGCCATTGTGTTTCAAATAAAGTTTATTATTATTATTATTATTATTTGATATGGTACTTAAATCGAACTCTCCGTCGGTAGCATTTCCTTGGTGGTCTAGTGGTTAGGGTAGAAGACTGCTGTGCTGACACGCTGGGTTCAAATCCACCTTGTCACAACGAAAATTTTTTTCCTTCAAAATTGAAGAGACTTGCACTTTGACACCATTTGTTGTGCAGAAACTAAGTCTCTGTGTCAAGAAACTTAGAAATTTCATGCGAGTGTAAGTGAATAGGGAGAGGGTGGCTTGAGATATGGAAACATTCTTTGCATGAGGCGGGTCTAACGTGACTTGTAATCAGTGAATTTTGTTTATGTCTAAGGAAAAAATACCTTGACTTTTCAAACGACTATCAATTTAGTATACATATGTTAAAGTGTATATGACAGATTTTTTTTTATTAGCTCGATAAAATTTTCACAATGTACTGATAAGAATAGCAAAACAAATATTTTGATAGCAATTTTCCTTGCCAGTGTTTTGATGTATCAAAAGTGTCAAATTTCACTTCTGGTGGGGTACAAAACCGCGAGACCAAAACCAGGAGACTGGCAGTGATTGTGACGTCATTTCAGGACTCGAAGCTTTGCGAAAAACAGACTTCTCCAACATTTTCTGATTCTGAGCTAGTAAGTTCCCTAAAAAATGGTACAAAAGTGCACTGTTTATAAAAAAAATAAGAAAATGTCAGAGAAATTTATTTTTAGCAAAGTTTCGAGTCCTGAAATGACGTCACAATGGTCACAATGGTCTCGCAGTTTTGTACCCCACCAGAAGTGAAATATGACACTTTTGTTACATTAAAACACTGGCAAGGAAAATCGATATCGAAGAATTTGTTTTGCTATTCTTATCAGTACATTGTGGAAATTTTATCAAGCAAATTTAAAAAAATCTGTCATATACACTTTAAGGGTTTTTGACAAGTGCTAAGGCTAAGTTTTAACTTTTTTTCCCAGAAAATTCCATCATTGTTATTGGTGAAGTAAACACGATCTTACATATTTTATCACCCTCAGCGTGTTGCAGACGTAATACCTTTACAGCGCATTGAATATTCCCTTCGAAAGTGAACAGAAACAAAAATTCCAGATAACAAAATCTTCTGTTTCGCATGCAAAACGAAAATAAAGCTTAACTCTGGATAATTTCAGCCTTAGTAGCCAGCAACTGGTCCTAAGTTACATTCTTTATCCTTGCAAATTTCCTGATGTGCATCTCCAACGGAGTTTGGCCCAATTTTGACCAAATAGACATTTCTCAAAGACAGCCTTGTTCTGTCTGAATAGTTAACTTGCTAACTTGACAAAATGCTCCTGAGGGGGGATATGATGAAAAGAGCTGAGAAATGGCCTGTAATTGGCTGATGATGACATCATCCGGTGACAACAATTGGCCGAGTGGGAGTTTGGGTCTGCTCACCAACAAAAGTAAAAAAATAAGAATTTTAAAAAAAATTAAAACCGCGCTTTTTAAACTCTTTTTCGCTCACAAAAATATTACGTAATATTTAGCAACAACGTTTTGCGAGAAAACATTACCCGGAAACAATTTAAAAGATGGTTAGTACTTGTTCCCATATCTCAAACCACCCTTGGATACCTTGTGATGCGTACACAAAGTAAATACTGATTATAGGCCTGAGCACTGAAAAAACTGATTAGGGTTAGGGTTAATGCAAGGGGTTAATGGTTAGCGTCTTTATAGCGTTCGGGTTTCGGATTAGGTACTTAAATTAAACCAGCTGTTTCAAGCATATCCTCGGTGGTCTAGTGGTTAGAGTGGAAGACTGCCGATCTAGCGCCCCGGGTTCAAAATCCACCTCGTCTCGACGAAATTTTTTTTTCCCCTTCAAAATTGAAGAGACTTGCACTTTGACAACATTTGTTGAGCAGAAACTAAGTCTCTGTGTCAAGAAACTTAGAAATTTCATGCGAGTGTACGTGAATAGGAAGAGGGCGGTTTGAGGTATGGAAACATTCTTTGCCTGAAGTGCGTCTAACGTGACTTGTAATCGGAGAATTTTGTTTATGTCTGAGAAAAAAATACCTTGACCTTTCAAACGACTATCAATTTACATATGTTAAAAGGGTTTATGACGAGCGCTAGAAAACATGATAAAAGGCTAAGTTTTAACTTTTTTCCCCAGAAAATTCCATCATAGCTTCTGGCGAAGTAAACACGATCTTACATTTATCACCGTCAGCGTGATCCATGGCCAGAAGTAATACCTTTATAGCGCATTGAATATTCCCTTCGAAAGTAAACAGAAACGAAAATTCCAGGTTACAAAATCTTCTGTTTCGCACGCAAAACGAAAATACAGCTTAACTCTGGATAATTTCAGCCTTAGTACCCAGCAGCTGGTACCAAATTAGATGCTTTATCCTTGCAAATGTCCTGCGCCCATCGCCGAAGGATTTTGGCCCAAGTTTGACCAAATAAACATCTTTCCCGTCGGCGGCCATTCTTTTGTCTAAACAGTTAATTCGCTAACTTGACAAAACCCTCCTGAGGGGGGATATGACGAAAAGAACTGAGAAATGGCCTGTAATTGGCTGATAATGACATCATCCACGGAGGTTTGGATATAGTCACCGACAAGACTAAAAAAAAAAAAAAAAAAAAAAAGCCGAAGGCAGGGCAAGAAACCACCCAGCCTACAGCTGCACGGTTTAAAAACGAATTTAAAACTGTTTCACTTCCGATCCTACACTGCTATACATTGTATATGTACAGTAAGTATACATTGATGCAAAAATGTATAAACAATAGCCTCCATTTGGCACGAAAGTATGCTAGGATACTTGTCCACAGACATTATCTGTTCCGAGAAACGAACAGTTTCCCGAGAGCATAGCTCAAGGAAAACTGTGACCGAGGAACAGATGATGCCCAAGGACAATATCCAAGTATATTTTCGCCCAAAATGGAGGCTATTGTGTTTATTATCGCAACGCATGCAGTTTTGAGAATTGGGGAATATTCTTGGATATTCCCCAGTTTTAGCTGGGGAATATTCGATCACGTGACATGTTTAGGCCAATCGCGCACGAGCAAAAATATTTGATGGATTATAATTTTGGATATTCGGCCATGGACATTATCTGTTTTCCAAGAGCATAGCTCAAGGAAGGGGATCAAGGGCTTTGAGGAACAGGAAAAATTTCAAAGATGAATACTGCATCTTCATTGCATGGTTCAAATACAATGTATTTTTTGCAATATACACAGTTTCGGAAATTGGCGAATATCACTTTGATATTCTCCAGTTTTGGCAGGGGAATATTCAGTTATGTGGCAAGTCGTGTTTAGATCAATCATATGCATGTGAGAGCACAAATATTTAATGGATTATAAGACCATAATAACTACTTTTAATTACCAGATGTGTAGCATTGTTGATGTGGAACATATATTTAGTACTTGACTCTTAATAAGTGTGCCACAAATGTATTCAAAAATTCTGCAAACCTTAGTTTTAGATTCCATGAAAACAGAGTGTTTTCTGTTGTGCCAGAATTCCTCTTTAAGAACTCCTTATTACTGAAAACAATTCAATAACACAGCATGATTAGATAAATTTGACAATTTAACATTACAGCTGTACAAGGTAACTTTTGAAACTACCAGAATACAATATTGTTAGTCAATTACAATATCTGATACATCAAAACAAAATTTATCACCGACTATTACTAGGTTAAAAATTTTGCAAGTGCATGGAAGATGGGGGTGGTGTCAAATTTGAATTCAAAAGTACAATCAAGAACTTTAACCTCAGTTTACCTTTCTAGATGAAGGATTTCTCTTATCAATGCAAAACTATATGTACCTATCACAATCATCATCACAATCTACATTTAATTAATTTTATGAATAAGTTTTGCTGTTGCTGAAAAGAGAAACCAGCATCAGTCACAATGTAATGATTGATCAACAGAGAGGCAGGTGGACCAAAAGACAGACAGACAGACACACTGACAGACAGACTGTATGCTATATCCAGAATAATGATTGAAGTTTGACCAGTTGTCAATCTGCAAATTCATGTCAGCTACCAGCTTAATATTGTATGCAACTAAGTTGAACTGTGTTTGCTAACTACATGTAACTTTGTTAAACTGGCAAACAACCCCTGGTGGGGACTTCCATATACATGTATAACAGGGACAGGGCTGCTCATCAGGAATTTTGACAAGAACAACTAAGAGGTTGTTGTATTGTTGTAACCTAATAATTAACAGTTTAACCATGGACTGCATGTTGCTCCACCCACCACGATTAGCCTTTGCTATTTCTGGGCGGAGACAGACTGTACTTTTTTATATTCAGTGTGGAAATAAATTGAAATTGAAATTGAAAAGAGGTGCCAAGATCCTGTTTTGTGGGCGTGACTTGAAATTTTCCTCACCCCTAAGGTACCAGAACCTAAAAAGTACTGCAAATTTTCCACTAAGGACCTTTCGAGGTCAAACACCAGTAAGAGCTACCAAAACAGCATTTGTTAACCCCTAAATTGTACAACAAGCACCCTGTCTTGTTTACATGGGAAACCCTCCACAGGGAACAGCCACAGCAATTTAAACTTGCATTGCATATTCACGTACATGTATTTCCCAGTATTCACAGTATATTGACCTGTAGCAAGCTTCAGGTGTACATTTGTGTAACATAGGCCAAAACAACAAGTTCTCACAAAAATCTCTCAGAAATGTGTGTAATTGACTAAAATAGTCTCTAATTAACAAACCTGTTCACAAAAATACTTTTTTTAACTTAAATTACGGGTTTTTCCTGCAAAACCAATGATTCCTTAGTGGTCTTACACTTTTCAGTTAAATATATCAGAATTACAAAAAATGGCTTAAAATACCTCCCAAATTGCAAGACTTGTAAACAAAACATGCACTTTGTACCTTAACAAGAGTTGTCTGGTGTGATTTGATCCTTAATAGGTACCTTTACAGTTGCTTGCGCGTTGCCTTTCATGTGGGAGGGAAAAAGAGATTTCTGGGCAACCCAACCAGTTGAAACTGGTTTCAAGGCTTCCTAAATAACTAGTAATAGTTATCACTAAAGCTGCCCCCGCTTTCTTTTATTTCTGCTGATTGGAAACAATAATATTGAACTAAAATTTTATATTTTTCCGTAAACTATGTCACTCATACTGTTCAAGAAACTTAGGCATATTATCATAAATATGATCCAAAGAATCAACTAAGTTAACTAAACCAACACATTCTGTTTAACTCATTCTATCACATGATATATTCTTTACATAATACTCTCGCGAAGTGCATTCTGGAAAAAAAATATCCAACCACTCTGTTGTTCTAGTCTGATACTGAAACAAACCAGTTGTCTTGATATACACTCTTTTTCATATAAATTTGCAAAATTTTAAGAATATTTTAAGAATAAAACCGAGGCTGAGATTTTGAAAAGGATGGATATAATTTTGTGTGCTAAAACATCTGCAAATACAATACAGTTTTATGATTACAGTTTTAAGTGATTACACACAATTGCCCTTAAAATAGTTGAAACAAAATCGGGCACTTTCGTTTCCATCACGCTATTTCTGTGCGAAATGCTTTTTTCAAAGCCGAAACAGCTAAGTGTTGTTTTGGCGTGACATCTTGGCCTCGCTGACTGCAACGAAAAGCGGTGGAGCACATGCACAATGTAACACGATACAGATCCAGATACCAAACACTTGTAATTGATACCCCAATAAATTCTAAAACGGAAATGTCATAAGCTATTCAGCCTAAAATCGGCAGAAAAATAAGAATATTCCGCCTGGGCCGGAAAAACGACATTCTTATAAGAGAAAATAGTGTACAAGCAAACGTATCTCGAAAGTAGAACAAAAGTGACAGAAGTGAGATGTAAACATAAGTATCGCGTTACAGTCGCCATATATGTGAATAAGTCAAGCTTTTTGTCCTCAACGAAATTTTATACATTTACATTTAGATCCCTGCCAGTCACCCAGTCGTCACATGGGCTCTACGCTACGTACGATTACTCAGTAAAAATAAGCCATCCAAATAAACGAGATCCCAAAAGAGTATTTCAAACTTTATCCCTTTAGAGCTAACCAGAGAAAAAAACTGGCAAAAAACAGGTGTCAAACTCTGCAAATTACACGCGGATAACAACGGGAGTCACACAGACATATGACCTCCATAAATGGCTCTACTCTGACGAAATGTCCTCCTGAAAACACAGTCTCGCCGCTTCGCGGCTCTCTCGCAGCTCTCTCGTGCAGTGAAAAATAAAAAAAAACCTCTGGGAACAGGGTAACACAGCTATTGCTTAGCGAAATATTCAAATATCCCCCGATCGTACCATACAAAAGGGGCAGATCCTAAAAAATATACTAGTTCGAGCAAAACTTCCTAAGCGGCTGTTACACGTGGATGGGAGTCGTGCAGGCCTGTCACTTTATTGTTATCCTTGGGTAATTCTGACGATCGGAAGGTTACTGTATTTAGCTATTTAGTTGCAACTGAACCACACTAGCCTCGAATTTCTAGCATACTTCAGAATTTCCTACGATACCCTCTGAGCTGTTTTTCTCCCGAAATCCATCTTCAGGATCTCTGAAAGCGTTTTCAATTTGTTTAAGATCATAATCTCGGCCATTTCGAAGCGCATTTATTTGATCGAGCTGATATAGTAATGGAGGCCGGCAAAAACAGACACTTTTCCGGGACGCTTGAACTCGAGATCTAAACCAAGGAAAAGCTTGTGGCAAAGACGCCGACCCAATAAGTCCTTGTGCGCGTCTCTTTGCTGGCCGCCCATGAGCATTTGCGGGAAAAACGTCGATACCTTGCGGGCGTGCAAGCGATCAAATTGAGATTTTTTGCGGCTATACAATCTACCGGAAATACCTACATTCTCTCTTCTCCAGTCTTCCTCTTTATTACGCGGGGAGTCCTAAGGTGCCTCCTCGGGTTTTTGGCCCTCTGGGGCCAAAAACCCTGCGGGGGCAATAACAAGGCCTGGTTACCTTTGTAAATGCCATCACATACACCGAATAGTGTGAAATGAAGGCAAAAAGGCAGAGGGAATTTGTATGTTTCTTCAATAAATTTTTGGCCGTTTCTGGCACATGAACCACACTAATGCTACTACACTGACAAATGACTTGGGGGTCGAAATTTTTGGTGGTATTTCCACGGTAAGCCGAGATTTTAGCAGAATGTTAGTCATGAAATGAGCACTGGATGTTGAGAAGATGGCACTGATTGAAGGTCTAAGATGTGAGTTTCAAGGGAATTTCTGTGGTGGTGATGGTGTTATTTTGCTCAACAAAGATGGCTGCCATTTCACTTGGGGATTGCGATTTCAGTGTGTATTTTCAATGCAATTCAATGGATCAAGCTACAAATCAGAGGAAAATGAATTTGCTGCATGAGCATTTATATCCATGAATATTATGTGTGCAAGACAGTTGAACAGAATGTTGACACTGTTAGGATTCGTATTTTGTATTGGAGAGCCAAAGGGAAGTGTGACGGATTGACTGGCTTGACATTTACATTGTAGGAAGATTTTGACTATAAGGAGTGCCTTATTTTCCAAATATCACTTGTATCCTCAGAGTTAGTTAACTTTTATTTATTTCTTACAACTGGTGGGGTTTTAAATTAAACACGGACAAGAATAATCTGTTGCTGTTTTTAATTTTCACTTGCGCACTGCTGCGTGTGACGCACCATTTTCTCACGTTTATTTTTTGGATCAAAAATTGTTTAAAACATATTGCTCGACCCCAAGCTCATGCAAGGTTTGGAGAAGGTTTCATAGTCACAGGTTTTTTTGATGCGTAGATATTCAACAAAATGTATACGCCTCTTGTCACTTAAGCAATTTGTACACCCGAAGCATAATACAGGTCATTACTTAATGCAATAACAAAATCAATGTGTACAGACCACTTACAATGTACAATCTGTAGAGCAAGAAAATGTGAATCAAACCTTGTAGCAAATTTAACATGAAGTTCATCTTCAAAAAGGATTACGCTGAGGAGCTGTTGGTTGACATTTTTCACATACAAATGAATAACAATGGTGTCTCCCTACAAGGAACAAAATAGAAAACTTTGATCAGCCACTTGGCATTTTAAAAGTGTTAGTGAAGAAGATTAAGGTTTGAATGACTGGTAGATTTTATACTAAAACAATTAGATTATTTGGGTCGTCCTCATCAACTATCACGCGATAGAAATTCAGAGCAAATAATTTAATCTAATAGAAACATGATTTTTCAACCAATAGGCATGCATATTTTCTTAGGACTGTTTTCTAATTATGCAAAGAAATCAGTCGCTCTTGATTTCAATGTGTAAAAGAAATCTCTTGCTCATAATCTAATTGCCTTAAGTGTAAGGTTTAAAAGTTCTGTCCCTGTCTACAGATTAACATACATGTACATGTACATTATATTTAACAAACAAAGAAGGCTAAGCCATGTATTACACTGTGATAAAACACGATGGCCATTTGAGAACACAAGGGAAATGTAGAAAATATGAGCCGCAGGCGAGTGTTTTCTACATTTCTCGAGTGTTTTCAAATGACTTAGGCTTCACTTGCTTTAAAATATAGATTTTATACACACAAAACAAAAACACGCTTTTTCTATGTTTTATACTCTGATAAAACATGGGTTTTTGCCTGACCAGAGTGCACACAGGGTCCTATCTGTATTTTAAATTCATTATTTTTGTCATGTACAGTGTAAAAGTACTCTTGATACATGTACAAGTAAGTGTGAAGTAACTCTAAAATACCACTGACACTGACCTTGTCAAACCAGTCATGCTTTAAATTTGCATCTACTGGCTTAGCTGCAACTGAAAAAATGTCAGATAGTAATTATTATTTGAGAAAACACAATCTTATTGGGCAGTTGGATCCAGCTAGGTTTGACAATTAAACGTACATGTAACTGAACTCTGAAAAAAAGATTGGAGCAATCAAGCACAATCAAACTTTGATTTAGTTGATTTATAAGTTGGATGGTTGAAGATGGATTGTTATTGATTAAAAAATACTTAGGAGTAAAATGTAGGAAACATGGTGACTGTTTCCTTTTCCTAGGAGTCTTACAAAGTATTGAAATGTATTTTTGTCTAGGGGAAAGTATTAGACTCTGTTATCACCACTTACTCTTTTGAACATATCTTCAACAAAATTCTTGATTGTGACTGGTATTCCCACCATTTGTCACATACATGTAATTGGCACACAATCATGGGGGTGTCCAATTTAAACAAGCTGTAACTGGATACCTTTGTCATTTGCACGTCAATTGTCTGCACTTTAATGGCTTTCTTCTTGATTTCGTAGTTAGGGAAGGTGCTACTAAATTTTTCACTCAAAAGATGTTCTCAAACAGGGCTGAAAATAACGGCCGGTCAACAGACAATGCCCGGTCTAATTGAGGCTTTGACCGGTCATACGTTTCACTTGACGGTCATGTTGACCAGTCAAAATTGAATATAATAAAATAATTTAAATATAAAAACAATCCGTGTTATTCACTTATTTACTATAAATATGCTCAATTGCTGATTCCCTGATTCCAGAAATGGAAGCTCCAATGAACTGCAACTATTACATTTTCATTACATTTTACAATGAAACGCAAAACATAAAACAGACATTGCTGTCGCGACGGCTTTTCTCAGTCCCAGTCCCTTGAGCAAGAAAAGCCCGGATGAGTATGTGAGTAACGCACATGCCCGAAAAATAAACTAGAGGTTTTGGAACCATGTACGTTTTAAGAACGTCCTCGATTACTTATATGAGTTGGAAAGTCCTCATTGCAGCCCTTGAAAGTTTTTGTCATGGACAAAAAGTCGGTAACCTATCCCAAAGAAGAGAAAATTCAACTTCCACTTGGTGTCCGTGGTGCTAAAGCTGCTGCTCCCTTTTCTATCTTCGGTACTGACAAACAAATCTTATTTGTTAAACAAGTATTCGAATTTCAAGATCGTGTGATTGAATTCTATGCACAATACTGTAGAAACCGTGGATCATTTGTGTCAAGAAGACTTGACCTTTGTTAGAGCTCTGCGATAAACAAGTGGTAAGCACTATCATTTTAACGATCAATTCAGTTACTTAACTAAGAATTGCCAAAATAAGGAGTCAGATTTGAAATTTATTCCACACCAAATGCTGTTACATATTTATTAAATGAGTTGGCTTATCTTCTTAGTCTTTAGGCATAGGGGCAAGGGGCTAAATACTGTATTAAAAGAAATTTTTGTGTTATGATTTGACCGGCCAGAAACGAGGAATGTCCGAGCTAAAATTGGTTTTGCCGGTCATCTTGACCGGCGAATAGGCGGCCGTTATTTTCAGCCCTGTTAAAAGCCTTTTCAGTTTTGAAATTTTTTAGTGATATGATTAATTAGTAAACGGGCCTCGTGCCATACAATCGAGTCTTCATATCGTCATACCTTTCTCTGCAGTTCAATTATATGATCTTTCATATATTCAATTATACTCTTCAACACCAATGAGTATAACTATTACAAACTCACAAAGTTACAAAGTGACCAGCTCCCAGTCTGCTTGATAACACAGTTGCTAGATTACTGCATTGGTATCGCTGAGGTCACAGCATTGAATTTCGTTCAAGCCTGAATTTTTCTCAGGCTTTACTGAGCCGTTCAATAATATCTCAAATTTAAAATTCAAAGCTCAACAGACAAATGCATTTTTTGCTACCATCAATCAAATGTTCCACAGCTTCTCCCAACTTTGGACTTTGTTGTCTGAACTGTGCAAATTGATTTGATTTGATAACTGTGAGCTTGGCAGTAGTCAAAAGCTGAAGGAGCGGTAGAACATCTGATTGATGGCAGTGAAAAATGCAATAAGGTGGTTGAGCTTTCAATTTCAGAGCCGCCGTCATTTGACAACTGCTTAAGTTGTCAGTATATAACTGTGATGATCAATAATGTCTTCATATCTTTCTCCACAGTTCAAATATACATGGAATTATGATCTTTCCTATATTCACTTGTTCTCTTCACCGTCTACTGCACATGCACCAGTAAATTACAAACTTGCAACCTGACCAGATCCCAGAACTTTGGCTTGATAGTTCAGCTGGTAGAGCACTGCACCAGCGAGTGAATACTATATTTGCCCTCGGATTGTAGAGTAGCTTTATCGTAGCTAATATTCCCATGCCAACCCTCAGTATGACGGACAAAGGCCAGACCACAACACCGGGAACTTCATGCCCTACTCTTTACAATAAGCATGTGAGATCTTTTATGTCCCCTGTAAACCATAACATGGAAGATGTAGGAAACGGGGCCTACGGTTTATAGTACTTATCTGAGAAGACCTGAGCATCTAACCATTTGCAGATATAATTACTGAGGCAGCATAACCTACTCAATTATTTTAAGGACGTTCGCGCGAAAATTTTTCAGTCGATAGAATTTTTTTAAATTTTTACTGCAGGCAGATAATGAGTTACTTGTGCCAGAAATGCAAAAAAAATTGGGGGTCACTGTCTTCGTTTCAGAGATTAAGCGTGTGGAAAACTACCCTGATTTCGAAAAATTGTCCCATATAATTGAGCACTGTCTACAGGGATTTACAGTTAATATCGAAGGTGAGTCAACGGAGGCAAACGATCGTAGTCATATTTTGTAGAAGTGGGTCTGTTGCCTAAATAATTTCGAATGTTACTGACATTTTCACAAAATATAACCCTTTAAGAGGCATTTGAAACCGCCGCACAGATGCACAAAGAGCTATTAAGAACGGAATTCGATGGTGCATTTTGCCAAAAATTCAATTTTCTAGTCGATAGATTTTCTTCATTTTTTCCCTAAACGTAGAAAATCAGTAGAGGAAATGATCTATCCAAAGAAAAATTGGGGTCACCGAATGTCCAAGATCGTTAAATCCAGGCAAAGCTCTAGCAATGGCCATCTGCCCTATCATTTGTTTATTTTCTGACTTAGCACGCGCGCTCATGCATAACGTGGTATGTGAATTTGCGTGCGCAGTAAGGATGCGCAGAAACAATTAGCGTGAACGTCCTTAAGACCCTGAGTGTTGGTCTGGTCTGGGAATTGAACCCTCGACCTCCCACACTGTAGTTCGGCACTCTACCAACTGAACTAACCAGGCAGCGGTTAGAGGTCATGAGTTCAAATCCCTATCAAGCTTGAATTTTTTTTTCCAGGTTTTAATTTCACAGCTGCTTAAATTGTTCACAGAACTGTGCTGATCAAGCATTTCTTCATATCTCTCTCCACAAAACAACAGTAATTCACAACATCTTTACGTAGGAGTAAACTTCAGTGCATTGGTAAAGCGCTCAAGTCTAAACAAGGTATTACCACCGTTTTAGTTGATACGCGACAATCATACATGTTATCAACAGATGGGATCGAAGTCCACCAATCAGAGCCCGCAAGCATGATGTAAAGAAGGTCTGAAGGTCACACTAGTGACTGTGATTTGTGGATTTCGATTCGATCTGTCGATAACACGCAAGACTGACGGAAATTTTGGAAACGTTTCCGCGGGTGTTTTGTTTTTCAAAGTCGCGTATCAACGAAAACGGTGGTAAAAATTAAAATAAGGTGGAACATTCGTACCATAACTGGATCATGGATCAACATAATTTTATGCAACAAGTTATAATTTTGATAACAATTGAGTAACAAAGAAGACATTGAGGACTCTGAAGAGAAATCCATCTTGCCTATGTATCATGTTCAGTTTAATGCTTAATTTAAACAAAGAACATGTACTAGCTAAAATAGGGATAAAACTTTATTGAAACACTTTTAATACCACGTGAACTGAACATGCCGGCTGATAGACAACCTCTAAATTGATTAACATTGTTTACAAGCCAGCACAACTGCACAAGCGAGGGTTATAAACATTTCGTTAACAAAGTTAATCAAACGAAAAATGGATCGTGAAATGAAGCAGACGAACAACAATGATATTTGCACGATCACTGTGATAAGTTTACTGTACATGTATGGACTTCCGTTCACGATCGATCTAAGCCAGATTTTAGACAAATCATAAATAAACATTACCACAAAGTTGGCTACATTTCGCACATCTATCGCGTACCTTTATTGTCGTTACATCCCTGCACTTCCTCGGCCTGAATCTTCTGGTATTTGTGCTGGTCTTCGGCGGTTGAATGGTCTGAATGCATACATTTTATGGCCATTTTCCCGCAAGCCGCTCGCTTACGTCTGGCTGGGACCGAAGAGTTCTTGACGTTTGACTGCGAATTCGTCGTGGTAACTCACGTTATGACGCCTAAACCTGAGATTTAAATTCACCAGATGTTTCCTCTGGTAGTTCTCGAGCAGTTCACATTCATCGGTTAGTTATGCGTCCGTAAAAACTGAGTTGAACACTGTCAAAAACCCCCGATTCCGCACAAAAATTTCCTTTCTTGAGCCCGTCGTGACATCATATGAACACGTGCTAGTATCACGCATGCTCGTTAAGTACAATTTACCCACAATGCATTTAGCACGCAGACAGCGAAAGCGAAAGGGAGTGCCAAACGGACTGGGCCCGGGTCTAGATAGGAAAAACCACGTACCGTTGTTTGTTGAAGTCAGCGAAAATTTTCTTTGGAAAATTTTATTAAGTTCTGTTTTCCAAAACGTCGTCAAAGTACAAGATTTCATATTTACAACGATGGAAATATTTTTCTACGGAGGAAAGAGGACTGAGGCAAGAATACGGAAGAAAATTCTAGCATTAAAGTGATGAGCGCGCTTTAGTTAATTTATGACGTAATAATGAACTTAGCAGAACGTTCAATTTCGTTTTCCAACATTCTGCATTCACGAGAATGTCTATGAAATCTTTCACAGGAACATTTGAAAAATTGCTTAAAGCAAAGGATCAGAATTTAGCAAGAACCTTTGATAGCCTTTTATAATAGGAGGAAAAAGGTACGTAACCTATGCAAACATTATTAGACTTGTCGCAGGATGAAAAACAAAACAATTTTTATTTACTTTTCCTCGCAAGGCCGTGTGAGTTCGAAAGACATGCATCAATCAAAGCAGATACTAGCTATACACATTTTCTTTTTTTTTCGATCCTTATGAATTCCTTGAATCGATTATGATCGTCTACCAGTCACGAGAGCAATAAAATTTGCAACTGATGAAATTCTTTTTTTATTAAAAAGGTGCTGAATAAAAACGTTGGCTTTCACTAGCGCATAAGCAATCGCATCAACCAAGTACTCAGATCGACGCAGTGAAATATAATGCCTTATGAAAGCCGGCCTAATGCGTCAGTTATAAACGCAAACTATGGTGATAAGTCCTAAGAATTGTTGAGTCGAAAAATCTGGATATGTGCAGTGGCGCAAAAAGCTTATAAATGACGGGAACTGTGACAAGTAGGCCCCTAACTTGGCACTGCCTATAGTTGAAATTGATTAACACAAATCAGTTAAACATTAGAACTGAGAAAGCGAGGATTTTGAGTCAAGTTTTTCTAAACAAAAGTTACAGTTTTTCGTGGCAAAAATTGTTTGTTTTATTATCTCTTTGTTTGGTTCAGAATCGCTTCAAACTCAGACGAAAAAGGGAAATAACTATACAAAAACACCCCTAAATTTGGAAATTAAAGAAAATAGCTTGACGAAAACAATAATATTCAATTGAAGAGTCAACGTCAGTCAGATGAGAGAGACAATTCAAGAATACAAGAGATACCAGAAGTCAGTGCGTTTAGAGCAGAAGTGAGTGAATCATTTACAGCTGCTGCAGTCAAACAACGAAAACGCTGCAAAAAAACGAAAATAAAATGCGAAGTTTTATATTTACTTTTTAAGTTGTAGACCAGATATAAAAAAAAAGCACGAAGAGACACCTGGATTTTGGAATTGTCCTCGGTTACATGTTAATGACAGTGTGTAAAAGAAGCAATGCCACAAGAACGATATGGATAGATCTCCGTCTGGCATTGTAAGTAAGTATAGTCCGGACATAATGAAAGCTAAAACGTTTTACACAGTTACAATGATATATTCGAAGAGAGTTACCTAACAGCTAGTGTGTTTCCTCAGCATGAACCCGGAAGACTCTGAAAGAATTCCCGTCGTCGTTCCTCTTTGATACAGTCTCTCGAGTGAGACAGAACTAATGGTGCGTTTCCTTAGGAAAATCCAAGGTTGGATTCTTAAACCCGAAAGAATCCAAAAACGATTTCTCTCGGATCATGGTGCGTCATAGCATCCACTTGGATTCTTCGGTGCCTTTGACGCATCATAATCCGAGAGATCTTGGATCGATCCATTTGTAGTAAACTCGTAAGCGCATAATCCGTTTTAGGAATTCTCTCGGATATAAGAATCTAATCTTGTACCCCATTCAAACCAACTAAACATGTTTAATTAAACCAGATTTAGAAAAATGAAAACTATTAAAGAAAAACTGCAATTCAGGCTTTTGTGCAGGATTTAGATGAACTTAAACACGTTTTTTATTTGTGCTGAATTTGAAGTAAAAAAAACATCAGTAAGCAGCTTTTATAAAGAAAACAATTTTAAACCGTGTTTAACTAAACAGCTTTTAAACATGTTTAAAATTAAGCTTTGGTGTGAACGGGACATAGGATTTTCTTAAAATATCGCATCTTAATTACACGAGTGTGGCACACTCCACGAGTCAACACGCGGTCGAATCAAATTACTCTGCCGGGGGAGGCAGGGGAGGTGGCATAGACGATTATGAAAAATATAAAATCCGAACAGCTTTATTTTTTCGGCCTATCGAGGCGTCTTTCGTGCTACATTAGTTGATGTACCCCCGGGATGTACCCTAATAATAAGAGATTACTGTAGAAAAATGATTGAGTTCATCCCGCATACTTAAAGCGTCTCACATTCTCTTCGCCGGAGAGCGTAAATTAATATGTTTCAAACAAGGTATTTCTATTCTATTTACCGCTCTTATTTCAAAATCATCAAATTCATGTGTGATTTGATCATGTGTGTTTTTAAAATTTCGGGGAACACACCCGAATATTTTGTAATTTTCACTTTTCAAAGGGAAATGTATTTGAAGTTATGTAATGATTTTCAATTTGCAGAGGGAACTTTATTGAATATTACGTAATTTTCACTTTTCACCCAACACCTGGATTTTGGACACCATACGGGTCTCTGTAGGTGGTCTAAAAGTAGGCGGAAGGACCTTTTGCTTACAACATGTACAATAGATGCATCATGACGCCATGTTTGTTTTTTGTAATCTTTGTACACGCCCCGCATTCTCACAAGCGACCTCACGGCAATACATGTAGATGCATCAACGAAGAAAAGTGACTATAACCAGTAGCATCGAGGTTATGTCCATACCCATATATCTACTCTCTTTTATTTTAATGTTATACAGGGCCCCCGTTGATACCAGTCCTGTGACTGAAGGGGTTACCCTGTTTAAATATCAATTATTATTATTACCCCCATTACAGTGATAAACAAACTTAATAAATCAAAAATTCTTGCCAGATTCGTGGGTTGAATATAAAGTCATTTTATAATCGAAGTTGTTCGTCGCCGGATATCTTTTTAAAGAAAAGAAGGCTGAGGTAAGAAAACAGGAGAAAACTCCAAAATTAATTTGACGTAATCATAACGCGCGCTTTCGAATTTATCATTAAAGTTTAATTATGACGCAATAATAGACTTTCCTGGACGTTAAATTCGTTCTTTGGCATCAAGTGTTCTTGTCTGATAGATGTTTCATCCGACAATTAATTTAAAGCAGTCGTTTAAAGCTCAGGATTAGTTTTCGGAAAAAGCCCCGGCAGAGAGACTTTTAATACGAAGGAAGAGGTTAGGAAAACTGCACAGACTGGCATGCAAGATTGAACATAAAAAAATAGCTTTTTTGACATCGCAAGCTCAAGCTGTTTGAATTTACCTAAAATACACAGCAAACAAAACAGACACTACATACATACATACATTCTCGTTTGTTTAAAGAAAAGTAATCGGTTACAAACAATTATTCATGGTTTTGTGAATTCCTTTCATAATTTTCACACTAGATTAGAAGATTATAAGACTGTATATTTAGCTTAGATTTTAAATCATTTTAACGTTATGATTCTTCAGATTATGCTTACATATTTATATTTTTATCTTTTAGCCTTTTTTCCCTGTGCATTTGAATACATCAGTTGCTCCTTATACAAGTTTTGAAATTAGAATGAATTATAATAGTATTCAGATTGCTGCTGAAAGTGATTCTTAGAAGATTAATATAACGAAGTTCGACGATAGCTGCAACAGTAAACGCTGGTTTTACACTGGTGTACTAAGAAAAAGCAAGGGCAACGTACAGATGTTGATAATTAGCCCTTTAAACAGTTTGGTCTTTGGTTTTCTGTTTTGTTTCACTTTTAAATTATAAAGTTATAAGAGGATAAGAAAAACATGAAGAGACATTTTCACCTTTGAATTACCCTCGGTCGTGACATTTATATAAAGGGGGGCAATACCACAAGAATGGATACATCTTCCTTCTGAATCATTATTTGCGTGGTATGCAACAATGATTTCAACAGCGCACGTCATAATTTTATATCATCCAGGCAGAAGGCGTGTGTCGACTGAAAATGTGAGTATTGTGCCCGTCCCTGTTATAGGGCCGCGTTCTCTTTTCTCCCCAGAGGACTGTCAAAGGAGATCCTAGAACTCAGCGATAGCGAGCAGAGATATTGCAGAAGATGACAACTGGGATTTTGCTATTTCCTTGGGGCTGTCTACGTTTTACTTTGTCGTTTTATGTGCGTCGGTATATTGATACACGACGAATATTTTTTTCGTTTTGCGTCAATATTCTGGCGTGCATAGAGCCACCAATGCCAACACAAAGACCTGGCAGACCTGCATTACTCGCTACTGAGTTTGACAGTATCCACTGCACATCCGGCGTCACAGATAAAGATATGATCATACTGGGAGACCAAGGCGCCTCTGCTATATGGCAACGTGACAGATACTGAAGACGTGTATTCAGATTGTACTTCATTAAAAGACCAACAACGTGTTCAGGCACGAAGTAAGAAATTTTATTACATTGTATATTAAAGTACATAGAAAGAGAGGGAATGCAGATGATCTACTACAGCACTAAACATGCACTTTCCTACTCCGCACTGTTTCTTCGCAAGCAATAGAAAAAGGAAACATTTTTCCGTGTTTTCTCGTGAGATCTCCTCTCGATCTAGTAAAGAAACACGAATGGGTTCCAATAATAATGAGACTCGCAAATGAGTGTTTCCACCTATTTTTCCGGTTTTCCCGAATCTTTCTCGAGTGTTCTATGACTCGATAAAGGCGAGAGTAAAAGGCTCTAATCTTCATTTAGAGAGGCAATGCAAGTAAAATAAAACACAAATATTAGTTTATTGCTTCAATTATTGGTGAGCGCTTTGAAGTGTAATCTCGTGGACTGGGTGCCAAATTACTTCTTAATTTTGGCGAGAAATTTCAGCGTTAATTTCATATGTGAAATTACAAAATTCTAATGGAAAACGTTTAGCGCGAAAACCCGCCATTGTACTGATTGTTGGTGTAATCAATTTTGTCACCCTTGGTATTAAAAGATAACAAATAGTGTAAAAACACAATTTCACTTGCTTTTGTTAAAATTGAATAATTTCCTTTGCCTTTAGGAAAATTTACTGGTATTTTGACAAGACGCGCCCGAATTTTTCCTAATTCCATTGCGTCACTATTTGATACGATTTTATATTTATCGTTCAAATTTCATACACTGTACAAATTAAGATTTTCCTATTGGTTGATTTATACCACGTGGCACTGGGTTGTGACGAAACAACCTCCTTGACATCATTACCGTGGTGTAATAGCCGTGGTGTAATTATAAATTCAATACACCACTGTCATTACACCATGGCTTCGGCTGACTCAAAGTTTGACGATTTTTGTTTACAGTGTATTCAATTTGAATAATAAAATTGTTAATGCACTCATTGCTCATGAATTATCGGGATTTACCTCCACTCGTTCACTACCAATGAAAGAAAAATTTTAATACCGCACTTGGCGGTCTCGTGCGGTATTGAAATTTCTCGTTCACTGTCAGTGAACTCGTACAGGTTAATCCCGATAATTTACTCGCTGAGTGCGTTAACCTGTGAAAAACACTGGCACATAGCATGGTATGAAGAACATTAAGAAATTTCACACGCGCATGTAAAGCTTCCAGAGCAAGAAGGATCCCTATCTCTTGTAACGGCACGGTGTACGCGCATGTGTAAGAGCAGATTGCCTGTTCTTACATAAGCTGAAAACCTAAATGAAGCATAAAGTGATGTTAGTTTACTTTAACGATTGAACCTGATTCTATTGTTTTTACTTATACTTCTCACAGAAAACTCGCCCGAGTGGATTCCGATAACGTGACTGAGCAAGTTTGGTACATGTTGCTAACCCGGCCGAGAGCGCGACGCAAGTCTGCCGGCCGGGAGAAAAAGACACTCGAACAATCTTAGCTAACTTCCACTTATATTCGCATTTTGTCATCATTTGTGTAACTCAAAGCAATTTTTCCAAACGACTTTCTGTGTTACTTGACATAAGATAATGCATCGTTTTTTTTGTCTTTAATGTTCCTTTTACGAACGTTTGAACTGTATTAGACGCTTTCTGGTTTAAGATGCGTTTGAGAGCTGGAGAACACATGAGCTATCTCTAATTCAGTTACAGAGATTTCACGTGAATTCTAGTTCCTAATATTATTAAAGGGGGGGGGGGGGGGTGAGGGGGGCTGAGGGGTCTGAATTAGAAGCTTTCTGGCTCGTGGTCTCCTCCGCAGATCTGGCTCGAGTCTCGCTTTTAGAAGCTGGAGGTCACACGAGCTATCTCTAATTCAGTTACAGAGAGCTCACGTGACTTCCAGTTCCTAATATTATCAAAGGAAAGCCTATTAGAAATAGTAAGACTGCTACAGTGGGGGTGGGAGGGGGGAAACTGAATTAGAAGCTTTCTGGTTCAAGACTCGTTTAAGAGCTGGACGTCACATGAGCTATCTCTAATTTAATTACAGAGATTTCACGTGACTTCCAGTTCCTAATATTATCAAAGGAAAGCCTATCAGAAATAGTAAGACTGCTACAGCCGGCGTGGGGGCGGGGGAACTGAATTAAAAGCTTTTTGGTTCAAGACTCGTTTAAGAGCTTGAGATCACATGAGCTATCTCAAATTCAATTACAGAGAGCTCGCGTGATTTCCAGTTCCTATATTATCAAAGGAAAGCCTATCAGAAATAGTAAGACTGCTACAGTCGGGGCGGGGAGCGGGTAACTGAATTAGAAGCTTTCTGGTTCAAGACTCGTTTAAGAACTTGAGGTCACATGAGCTATCTCTAATTCAATTACAGAGAGCTCGCGTGATTTCCAGTTCCTTACTTCAAAAGGAAATGCAAATAAAATTATTGTTGTTGTTGTTGTTGTTGTCCTAATATTATCAAAGGAAAGCCTATCAGAAATAGTAAGACTGCTACAGTCGGGGCGGGGAGCGGGGTAACTGAATTAGAAGCTTTCTGGTTCAAGACTCGTTTAAGAGCTCGAGGTCACATGAGCTATCTCTAATTCAATTACAGAGAGCTCGCGTGATTTCCAGTTCCTAATATTGTCAAAGGAAAGCCTATCAGAAATAGTAAGACTGCTACAGTCGGGGTGGGGGCGAGGGAACTGAATTAGAAGCTTTCTGGTTCAAGACTCGTTTAAGAGCTCGAGGTCACATGAGCTATCTCTAATTCAATTACAGAGAGCTCGCGTGATTTCCAGTTCCTAATATTGTCAAAGGAAAGCCTATCAGAAATAGTAAGACTGCTACAGTCGGGGTGGGAGGCGGGGAACTGAATTAGAAGCTTTCTGGTTGAAAACTTGTTTAAGAGCTTGAGGTCACATGAGCTATCTCTAATTCAATTACAGAGAGCTTGCGTGATTTCCAGTTCCTAATATTATCAAAGGAAAGCCTAGTAGGCTTCAGCAGTTATCCTGATTGGTCAATTTAAATTTCAGACCCGCTAGCTGTATGTAAGGAGGCAACAAAGAAGCAAACCGAGCTGCAAGCTAACACCAGTTGCATTAGTGCTCTAAAAATAATTAAACCATGCTGCAAAGGCTGGGATAATCTTCCTTGTTTTGTTCTGCAGAAATTATAAATGGGATAAATGGGTTAAAACTACCTAGTAACCCCCTGTATCGGGATATTTCTTTCTTGGTATCAATTGATTCAGGCCACATTAGGATTTGTTTTGTATCAGCTAACAACTAAGAGCTTATCTAGCGATTTTCGCAAATTATTATTAGAAACGACGTCCTCGCCTTGAGTAGACGGTAAAGCAAAGAGTCTTGTCCAGTCTTTTCCGCGGCTGAAGCTGCTGCTGCTGCCAATGCATACGGTGACAGGGCCTTGTACGGTGACAGGGCCTTTTCCGTTGCTGCGCCTAAAACTCTGGAATGAGCTGCCATTAGATCTTAGAAGTCTAGATACAATTAATTTATTCAAGAAACACTTGAAGACTGATCTTTTTAGAAAAGCATATAATGCGTAACTTTTTGATAATTTAGAATGGGATTTATGGTGATATTTTTATAAATAAGACTGTAAATAGGTTTTATTTTTAATTTATTCATATTTTATTACTGGTGGGATCTTTTTAATTATTTTATATTATGAATTGTAAAGCGCTTTGGTCAATTAGTGGAGTTAGCGCTATATAATTATTAATTATTAATTATTTAATGCGAGAAAACCGTGCAAGTCGTAATGTAAGTCATTTATGACATAAATTAGCGTTTCGGTACCTGTATCTTTTGTTCCTATTTTGGAAGACGGAGTTTCCACTGTTGCTGTCACTTTAAAATATTCTGTCTCTCTCTATTGGTTTCATGTCTTTCTACCGACATTAAATTTCCGATTTTAGCCTTCGAGAACCGAGGCTTGCTGCTGGTACGAATTAAGCGGAACCAGACTAGAGGTGGTCTGAGCGCGTCCTCGACCCATTCCTTCTCCGCCTTCAGCGTATGTTGAAATAACTCGTGACGATGCAGCCGTCGAGTTGTTTACATCGACGCGAGGATCACGACCGCACTTAAGGATCTTCTTGATTGCCTGGCGGTATTTGGACAACCTCCAGGCGTAAATGCACGGGTCCAGGGCGAACTTCATGACAAGAACGTCAAATATGAGCGTGTTCGCAAGGTCAAGTCGAAGGCTTTGACCGTAGGATAGTGATCGAATATCGTAAAACTTATACAGCCGAAGATTCCAAAAGATTATGGAGGGTAGGGTGAAGATAAGAAGAAACGTGACTAACAGCAGATTGACTGCAGTAAACTCGCGTTCCTGCTCTCTTCTTCGATTTCGCGCAGCATCGTTTTGGTCCAATCCGCTGACTTGTTTTAGATGCACTCGATAAGCCAGGTAGAGAAGCAGATAGCTCAAGATCAGAATAATCGCCACCGCGTTTGAGTTTAAATGCGTGTCGATCTCTAGTTTTAATCTTCGAGGGACGTTGAATTCAGGAAGAAGCGAGAATAGAACAGAATATATGGTTACCACAACCAACGTGACCATGGCACTCTGACGAGTAACAAAAGCGCGGTGTTTGTGTGGAAATGAGATCGCCAGATACTGACAAAGCGTTAACGCAAGTAGGATCAGAAAGGACGCGTTCATGGTGATAAAAGATACATGAATGTTAACCTTCACGCAATTGGCAATCGTTTTAATCATGTCCGGTTCACGGTCAAGCTTCAAGTAAGAAGCGATAGTAAAGAATGCTGTCAATGGATCCACAACAGCGCCGGTGAGAAAGTCTGCCACAGCTAGACCAACGACAAACAGGGTGGTGGGTGTCCGGAACGACTTAAATGGGTCTGTGATTATCGCCAGAAGCAGCAGACCATTGCCAAATATCGTTATTACAGCAATAACCGAGAGATAAATCCCTGATATCAAATAAGCCATTTCCACCGTCTGGACAAGAGATGCCAACTCCGGGTATGGAGGAGGTGGTGCGGTGGTGTTGTTTACCATTCTTGTCTCTGACAACGTTTTACTGTTGTTTTTCCAATCGCTTTTTCTTGTTATATTCTCGAAACTCCCAGAAGGACCGTTCTCTTTCAAAGCAATACAAAATCGCTAAATGTGAATCTGAGAATAAAGTTGCCCTGACAACATATGAAGACTTTCGGAGCGGCGAACATCTAACCACTGAGATTGTGAATTCGCCTGGAAAGAAATTAAAAACGTGTAGATTAAATACTGCTTGAAGTTGAATTGACCTTGTGTACAGACCTGCCAACATATCCGCCATTTTTGTAAATATATTTGCATTTGATTATCGTTTGTGGACTTGTTTTAGAGGCCTAATTGCGACAAATTTTAGATGCAGTCGACAAAAGCAAGTTGTGATAAAACGCCTCGCCGTCAGTCACGGTTCTTGAATTCTAAGGTAAAAACTATTAAAAAAAAGCGGTAGACTAGATGAGTATATATATCAGAATTACATACTCACCTTTCTCGATCAGAAAAATAATCGACGCTCTTGCTTTCGAGTCAGACAGATTCTGTGGCGAAAATTAATCCCATTATGAGAATGCTAATAATATTTACTTGTTTACGTTTCCATCTTTACTTGTACTAATTTACATGAAGGCCATTTCCCCAAATCTCATAATCAGTGTTTGAATCTGGAGACTGGAATAATGAGGGATCTATTTTCATGGTTTTGTTTCTACTCTGGTAATATCAGAATGGAACGAAGGCAAAGGTAAAGGTAAAGTCTTCATGTACGAGCCATGTGGCTCATTATGTCAGAGCTCAGTTATCCTGGTTTCTGTAGCATGAAATGAAACGACTAGGAGTATTTCTACTCCCGCCTGGAGGAGATGCTGGTCCATCGAAGGGTTACCCCCAGCATTAAATTCGCCGGTACTCATTTATTCACCTGGCGAGAAGCACAGTGGGTGTGAGGTGTTTTGCCCAAGAACACGACCCAATGTCCCCGGTCAGGACTTGAACCCGGACCGCTCGCTCCCGGGTCGTGCGTACTAAACATAAGGCGACCACGCCTCCCACTAGAATGGAAAAAAAACTGTGGCATTTTTAATTTTATCCCTCATTTTCCAAGGATTTGTTTGGATATCAAGCGAGCTGATGGACAGTATTCTTTAATCGAGAGATCTTGTATATTTTAGACCAAAAATAATTAAAGTCTTTTTCAGCAATTATAAACAGTAAGACTTCAATTAGAATTTCACAAATTGGCTTTGAAAACGGTCGGTTATGGCTCTAACAACGTTGATTCTAATTAATCATTACAAAACGAAACTTAAAGCATTGTCCCACTGAAAACCCAAGGATAATCTACCGCGGCCACTCGCCCTTTTTTAATGTAAATCGAAGGCTAAACAGAAGTTCCATGATTTGTCTTGGGAATCTTGGGAATCTTGAAAACAGTTTTCAATTTTGAGATCACAGCTGGGTTAGTACTTATATATAGTTATTCCGTCCTGCCATCTCAAAAGCTTGAGATGTTTGAAGCCGAGAATATACTTATTAAAGGTTAACTTTCACTTAAACCAGCTTTAAGCATTAATTTTAACCAGATGTCGGAGAACAAAGCGGGAATAGGAGGGGCGTGTTTTTGCTTTAAATTCCCCTTCCCCGTTTACGCCTAAAACGCAGGCTAGCTTTCCCTCAAAGATGCATGGTGTTGTAATTCTCTCAAACAGAGGGAAAACACTGAACCTTATATGGGGGAGCTCTCCACTATTTCCAAAGAGTTGAAGAGATTTCTGTTTAACATTTTGTGATGCCAAAAGTGCAAAGCCTTCCAGTTCTCGAAAATTCTCGCCGCTCTATGAAAACGACTCTAAATGATTAAAAAAATCCTTCAAAGCCGAGATGCTTAGAATACAAAAAAGTACGACTATGACCAATGTTTGAGTTTTTAGCTACATTCAATCGCTATCATGACTGTAATCGGCGGCATGTAAAGATGGTCGTACAAGGGCGGTCTCTGCGGGACGGTACACAAGCGGAAAGATGGCGAATGACAGACCACGGATATCAAAATTTCTTTTTCTCGAATCACCAAAAAAGGCAAGCGAAGTACTCTTTTTATAACCTGCTCTTAAAGGAAAGAGCGTTTGAAGAAAGCAAAATCGTGAGAGTCCATATTCCATATTGCAAATCGCATACCTAAATCGTCACTCTCGATACAGGCGACTCTAACCATGCATTCGCCCACTTTGTGTAGTAACAGCCTCTGTTACTTGGTAGTTGCCGATGCCTTTGGAGACGTTACGATAACTATACGAGCCTCACATTTGATGAGTTCAGTCTTAACAAATCTTCCGGAGGACTCGTGTATCAAAATTTCGAAGAACAGAGTGACGAAATCACGAATTTCGGTTAATAATTCAAGTTCTTCACGGGTCACGCAAAACTTTCAAGCTACAGATCACAAAGAATTTCTTGAATGCATGTTTCATGGAAAATCAAATCAGCGAAAGTACCCCTATAAACTTTTTCAGGTGAATTTCAGATCACTGTGTTACTCGATTGCGCTTCAAAAAATCATCATGGTCGCCTGTCCGTATTTCAATGTGAAAGCTTGTGCTTTGGTTTTCAAACGTTCTCTGCTGTAATGTTACTTACCAAGTCTTCCCCGCAGCAAAATGGTGAATGTTTCTGGTATAAAACGCAGCACTCTTGAGAGAGAAAGATATGTTCTCTGTCGTTCGGATGCCGCTTTAGAGAGCAAGCTTGACCACCTGCTTTGCATAAATTTGGACAGCTGAGTTGTAGCTATCTTTAGCTGTTACAAAAATCTGTTCCGAGAAAAAACATCACCTTTTTCGTCTAATTGTGCAGCTTACTGAGCAGTAAATACTAGACCGTAACAAGCCATTTGTTTTTCTGTTTTCCGTTCTCACTAAATTCAATGCCCTGCAGTGTGGCAAGAGATGAATCACACGCCTCCTTGAAGGAAACATATGTTTTCACAACATCTCGTCGCTATTTGTACAATGATATTAGTTGCTTGGAACTGATCGACATTTTCAAGATATCCCGTCAGAAATACATGACAACCCAAAGATATCTTTGTTCTTCCAAAAAATAATTAACGGCCATGCTTTTTCAGGAGCATATAGTAATATATGAAGGAGTCATGTTTTGTACTGTGAATAAGAAAGTAGGTCGAGAAAATTGGATTTTTATAACTCTTCGCCAATTTTTAAAAGCTTCAATTCACCGTCGTTATTTACAGTCAATACTTTCAGTTTGCTAAGAAGAAACAAATTTTCCCAAACCACCAAACAGTTATTTGCTGTATTCTTTTTACCGGAGAACTGAAATATGTAAATCTAGCTGTCATTTATTTCAGTATTTCACTGAATCATGGAGAAAAATAACTAATGTCGACTTTTATTCCTGACAACGTTCTGCAAAATAGTGAAAGCAATTTCTTAATGCGAACAACTTGTCAGAGTGGTATAGTTAGATGATGTATAAATATGTCGTTGTTACCGGAATCATTTCCCACTAATCCCTTTTTGTTTAGTCGTTGACGAAACTAAACGTCCAAACTGTTCGGTCAGTCGTAAAGCAAATAACGGCTGTTTGCGGGCTGTTTTCGGGCTGTTTACCATTAACACGTATAGACACCGGTTCGTCAATGGGTTGTGCAAATGATAAGCAAAACTGCCTGATGGCAAGTTCTGTTACGGACTGGCCATTTAACATTCATTCAAACCCTTCCCCCACAACCAGGACGAGTTCGACCTCCAAGATAGCGAAGAATTGCAAAAGGCAAGCAAATTTTCCACTAGGATATTTTGGTTGGAAATTGTGGATTAAGCACCTTTCAAGACGTTCCGTTTAGTTTGAAACTTTGCTGGTCGGTCGAACTAAAATTGTCTTACTAACATTCTGACTGAAATTTCCGGAATTTTGAGGTAAATGGTAAACAAGCAATATTAAACGCCTAATTTCGTGAGATTCTGATGTAGTTAGTATAGAGGAAATAAATCTAAGAAAGGCCGTGTGTGTGTCGCATTCAGGATGCGGCGGTGACTTCGATCTCGCTCGTGAGGAAGCTGGGTCGAATGGTGTTGTTAATCATATGTTTGTAAAGAAAAAAAAAGGTAACAATGAAATAAGCCCGAAATATCACTAATTTTGTAACGTTTCAAAGCGTTTTGAAACAAAATACCAAATGGAAACTTAAGGCATTCTAAAAATTATATTCTTAGCACAAAACCTTCAAAAGTGGTCGTACCTGTCAGTCAAATTATAAAGCAAAATGTCGTCAGAATGTTTTCCACAAATGATGAGCTAAGCGATTAAAAAAAGATGGCTATAGCGTATTTATTACCTATTACAAAATGTTTAAGTAATATGTTAAATAAAATCGAGAATAACACTAATGAGCTTGCGTTGGTGATACGAAATCTCATTTAAGATCCGGTAATAAGAGCAATATTTTTCTTCGACTTGTCTCGCAACATTGTTGCGGTGCAAGTTGAAACCCTCTGTTGCGCGTATTACCGCTTTTATGACCAACTTGTCTCGCAGCAAAATAGTGTTGCAAGTCTGCAAAAGTCTACACGTATAATTGGTCAATCTTGTGGAAATAAAGATGGCGCCTTCTTTCATATAATTTAGCTTTCCGACGAAGTTCCACTTCGACTCCTGGCCGTCTTTTTCATTTTAATTTTCCGTGCCAGCGAAGTTCTCTCAATATGAAGCTCAGTGTCGTTTCAGATAGACAGCCGAAAAATTGTGATTTTCCCACAGTTCTTCCAAGTTTGCTACTTGCATTAAATTGAGGGGACAAACGAGGTGTTCCAAGGACTATAATAGCCTTCTAGGTCGTTTTAAAGGGAAAATTGATGACTTCCGAGAGTTACTGGTCTATTTAGCATTCAGGCTCTTCCCCGGGTTCTACTTTACTGTCCACCATGTTTTTATTTTATTTGCCGCGCTTCACGACGGCCAATCACAAGGGTTAAATTCAAATATGTTTCGAGACAAGTGGTAGCTTAAGTGGTAATACGAGCAGCAAAACTGGAATTTGTTGCAGAAAGCAGAACTCGGGTCTACTGTGCGCAAAACGCTGCCTCAACTTGCAACACTGTATTTTGTTGCGGGACAATTTGGTCACAAACGTGGTAATACGGGCAACAATGTGTTTCAACTTGCAATGCAACTATGTTGCGAGACAAGTTGAAGAAAAATGTTGCCCGTATTACCGGACCTTTACTCAGAATAACTTCATGCAACTCTACCCGAGTAACTAAAAGCGTTAATGATAATGATCATAACAATAATAATGACAATGACAGTGACAATGACAATGATAATGGTAATGATAAACACTAAGTCAATCGTGTATGCTGTACTGCATTGGTAACAGCTAGCAAAAATTGTACAACTTGTCTGCTCCGGCGGTCAAAGACTTAGCTAATGAAGGACCGTACATAAACACGACTACCGTTGAAATGAAAAACGAAATGACAAACGTCCAGAAAAATAGACGATCTAAGGCCTTGCCATTATGGCGCTAGGTCTCATTTCAGTCTTCCTCTTCCACGTCTATGACAATGCTACTGGGGCGAGTAAACAGTTGCCTACCGCTGTTTTTTGACAGCGGGCTTATGTCACTGATGCTAGCCTTTCGATATCTCTCCTCAGTGCTTTCGTGTTTCACTTCTTGGCCATTTTCGCAGTCGATCACAGCCACTTTAACCGGGGGTTCAATTTTTAAACTGCGTCTCGGTTTGGTGGCCTTCCGACAACATCTGTAGATACTGTTTATGAACAGGAAACATTTAAGAAAAGCTGGCCCGCAAGCCAATATCAATGACAAAATTGCCTAAACATAACAAAAATGTTATTTGCCGGCTTAGGGTCTTGCAAATGCTACCCGAGTTCGAATGCAGGATTTTCCTTATACCGACCTCCCATCCGGTAAATAATATTTAAGCAATAGAACACTTTTTCCGTGTTCACATAGCCTCATCTAAACAAGAGAAGGGTTGGAAGAATTCGAGACAGTTATGCAAACCCGAGACGTACTCGAGGCTTTGCCTAACTGTCTCAAACCCGAGACTTAGTGGAGGGTTTGCATAACTTGGAGAATTCTCCCAACCCTCTGAGAGTCAAGATGAGACTCTGTAAACACGGAAAAAGTGCTCTATTGCTTTTATAAAATAATTCTTAAAAACGCGCGCAAATCTGAAACGTCACAACCGTATTTACATATATCGACCAATGGGAGCGCGCGTAGTGGCTCAGCTATTTTATAAATATTTATTTAATCCTGCTGAGTCATTTCAATTCCATGTTATTACACGCTTGAAATCATTTTTTTCATGCCAGAAAAAAAAAAACGCTTCTGCTTATCCATCATAGCACAACGTAGCAGCAGATCAATTGATGCGTGTCAACTGGTTACACAAGGGAAGTAAACTCACTGCGTCACTCAAATGGCAATTTTGGTATATATATTGCCGTTCTTAACGATTCAACATACAAACGAGACGACTGGGTCATTCTGCAAGTGTTGGGTGAAGCATATGGCTACATGTGTGTTCTAAACAGAGTATCTGTTATCGCAGGCTTGATTAGATTGACAGAAGGCAGTTGAACTCTTGACAATCGGGGTCATGTGATCATGCTGACAGAGAAACAAATTATATAACGGTTTTAGGTAAATGGTAAACAAGATGTACTGTCTGCCGTCCCGACACAGCTGAGTTTTCATTGCGAACACCTTCAACTGATAACGACCACGACTTTCCCCGACCAACAAACTTAGGTTCCGGGAAGTACACTATAACGAATTTTTTTTCCAAAACTTTTTTTGTTTCATCATCAAAAACTGTCCGGAAAAGACAATATCCTAGCTTCATCTACAGGAAGTCATATTTATTTCCCTCGAAGTGTTACAAAATGGATACAAAACGGACCATCTTTTGAGAAAACTCACTTTCATAAAGGTCATTGATATGTCATCCCTTTTGTTGCTACAGTGCACTATGTGACAATATAACATTAGTAAGATGAAAGGAAGAAAATTATTTTCCAAAGCTGAACCCAAAGCCCCCAAAAAATTATTTTTAGGCGACTGGTGGTCTGTAACCCTCGCAGAGATACTTTTCCTTTACAGACATACACTTGTATTCTTAACCATCTACGAGTACTACGGACTCACAAGGTGACCATCTCCCAGTTGGTTTCATAGCTCGGTTGGTAGCGCACTGTACCCGTTCAGGCCCCAATTTTTTTTGAATTCAGGCTTTAATTTTTTACGTTTAATCATGTCCTCATGCACTTTTCTTTTACCAATTCAACAGCAAAGCAGCAGAATAAACTCCTATAAACTCCTAGCAATATAAGTATATAATCGCTATATCAGGCGCAAACTGTTTACTTCCCGTCGTTATAGCAGTGGGTCGTTTGTTGTGCACTTAAATTTACATTTCCTTTTAACGACAAGAAAGCAGCAAATTTAACCCTGGTAGGGCAATATCAAAAATATAAAGAGCAATATTTACTTCCCGTTTGGCTGCTTGCCGTTATAGCAGTGGGCTGTTGAGGCACTTGAATGTCCATCGATTAAGACATGTTTGAAGTCAACCATATCTATCTTATTGAGCACTTGAAATGCTTATTTATGCCAGACGGGAACCGCTTCTGCTTGTCCACCATAACAACAACTTAACAACTGATTACATTAACGCATTGTCTTCGTTGTACTCCCGGGGGAGTACTCTTTAAATCTTTGGGTAGGGGTGTGTCGCTGGGAAAATCACGGAAACCTTAATTCTATACCAGACCATGGGGATCAGCTTCATTTTGCAGCCCAATTTTTACAGTTCAATTAAGAGACTTTATCACTATAGTAGTTAAACATAACAAAACCAATATCTTACAAAGTAGCTTCTGAGTTGAACCAGTTTCTATTTTCAAACTCCGGGGAAAGTAATCCCATTTTGGACTGAATTATTTATACAGCGGCCACTTTTCCTATAAATTGTACCCTATTCTAGACCAAAACTATCTGATTTCTATACCCTATCCCTGACTTAACCTGCCTAAAAACCATATCCTTCTCAGCGGCACTCGTGCACTTTATATAAAGGAGTACCCCCCTTGGAGAAACAATCACGACGGAAATAAACTCACTGTGTCAAAACAACATTTTCACACGCCATTATGCTTAAAGATATCGTCGCCAGTTGCCAAACAATTTCCCTTTGAAACAATTTAACACTTGTTGCGGATGATTTAATGCTAATACAGACTAATCAATAGCGTGAGTATTTAACTATCTAAACACGTCAGGCGACCATAACAACGCATGATAAAAGCGCACGGTGAATGTTCATTTTTCCTTGTACCAAAGTGTAACTTCATCGTGTGAGGGTGCAATGGTGTAGCTAGCGCAGTTTTGTTTGCTCTTTTTTCTTTATTCACCTGCTAAGTTCACTTGTTTCACACGTTTTTAGAAGAAAACATTGCAGCTGCAAGCATGAATAATCGTTTATCCCTTTGTGAGCTTCTGTCTTTGAGGCACTTGAATGTTTATCGATTAAGACATGTTTCCTTCTATCCTGCTGAGTCATTTCTATCGTATTCCCACTTGAAATGCTTATTCATGCCAGACGGACACCGCTTCCGCTTTTAACGCATTGTCTTCGACAGTTTTGTATAAAACAAATCGGGGGGTGGTGAAGGAGAGTACTCTGTAAATCTTTGGGTAGGGGTGTATCGCTGGGACACTGAAACCCTAACTCGATACTAGACCATGGGGATCAGCTTGAATTTGCAGCCCAATTCTAGACTAGGCACCAAAACACCCTTTTTTTATCCCAGTACAGCTATTTTCAATTAAGAGACTTTATAACTATAGTAGTTAAACATAACGAAACCAATATCTTACAATGCACGTTTTAAGTTAAATGAGTTTCTATTTTCGAACTTCGGGTAAAAACTCCCATTTTGGACTAAATTATTCATACACCGGCCACTTTTCCGGTAAATTATACCCTATTTTAGACCAAAACTATCTCTTTGCTATACCCTATCCCTGACTTTACCTGCCTGAAAGCTATACCCTTTTCAGCAGCACATACCCGTATACTTAAATAAGGGAGTACCCCCCGGAAAAACAATTACGAGGTAATAAACTCACTGTGTCAAAACAACATTGTTAAACGCGATTATGCTTTAAAAATATCGTGACTTCGTCATTGCCAAACAATTTCCCTTTGAAACAATTTAACACTTGTTGCGGTTAGTTTAATGCTAATGTAGAGTAATTAATAGGGTGAGTAGTTTAGAGTTACGGCGTAAACACGTCAGGCGACCATAACAACGCACGATAAAAGCGCACCAGCGCACTCTGAAAGCGCACGGTGAATGTTTATTTTCCTTGTACCAAAGTGTAACGTCGTCGTGTGAGGGTGAAATGGTGTGGCCAGCGCAGTTTTGTTTGCTCTTGTTTCTTAATTCACCTGGTAAGTTCACTTGTTTCACACGTTTTTAAAAGAGAACACTGCAGCTGCAGGTATGAATAATCGTTATTCCCTTTGTGAGCTTCTCTGGCTAAGAAAATTTGACTTAGTTTATCACGTTTGTTGGAACAACGCCCGAATTAACGTTATGCACACGCAACTTGGAAGCCAGTTTGGGGCTCCGTCGATTTCTCTTGAAGCTAGAGATGAATGTAACAATTTTCAGCCGTTATTTTACAATTAACTCGAGATCTACAACATTGAGTTTCAATTAGGATGCTAACACAGTTTGAAAACATGAAATGTGGTGATACCAGGGTAGCAAAGGTTGACAGTTTGTCTGGAATGATGAAGCCTTTTATTATCTTTGCAAGTTGCTCCATGTAACCTTTGCAAGTTGCTTCCAAGTTTTATTTTCAGTAAATCTTTTTCTTGCCATTCAACAGTGAAATACTGAAATGCACTGAGTTCTCATGTAGCAATCATGTTTGTCGGCTCCGCTGTGAACCGTAGAACATGTCGATCATAAACCGCTAGGAAATAAGCTGCTGATTGTTGGCTCAAGCTGTTAGATACATATAGATGTTACAAAACTTCCCGGGATGGTAATAAAAAACAGCGGGGATATCTTTAGTGTGACTTGTTTAGCAACACTTGACGACCAAGGTAATCATTCAAACAGGTGCAAACAAACTTTGACAGGGGTTAGAGGTCGGGGCTGTTCAATAACTACCATTCCAAAAGCCATTCGCATTCAATCACGTTTTATATTGTTCGGCCTGTTCTTGTTCAGTCTCTATGCTGTGAAAGTAAATGCAAATGCATATATCTCGGGCACGGGTCGATTCAATGACTGGCATGATAACCAAGAAATGTTTGAAGTCTTGATCGATAAACATCTGCATTTTTTTCTGCACTAAAGTCCAGAAATGCTGGTTAATGAGATTCAATGTTCTTCATGAATAAGCATCACAAAGTGTCATTTTCATATCACTTCCTATTTGAGAGAATAACGTGTGTTTTCGTGATTTTTTAGGATAGAGGACACTTTGTGATGCTTGTCATAGAGAGCACGCATCTCATTTACCTGCGTTTCTGGCATTTTTTGCGCTTTGAAACACAAAGAATTGAAGTATAACTCGTCAAAAGAGGTTTCGCCCGTAATATAACAAAAATCACCATTAAAAAACAAAACACTGAAACAAGATCAAAAAACGTTAGAAAAAAAACTTTATTTATGCATTGCTTTTAAAACAGCTGTACCAGCATCAACTTTTCTGGGTTTAATCGTTTTTAATCATCGCATTTTATTACCATGTTTTTTACACTAAGCAGGCTTGTAAGATAAGGTAAAAGGTCCTGGCTGTTATATTTTCCTTATAACGCCAACTCCATTTCCTGCTAGTAGCAGTTGATGACGTACCAGTTGCGTGCATCAGTCACGAATTTCAAAGCTTAATGGTGCAGGTGAAGCTAAAAGCTAATATCACACAATTGAGGGCTGTATTGTTCAAGAGGCGATGGCCGCATAAACAGATCAACAACAGAAAAAAAAAACCCTTAGTTAATGTGTTACATTTCTTTCCTTGAAACAACTCAGTGTTTTGGAAGCAACAAGAAGGCTGGACCCTTGAACGGACCTTTTAACATCGGTGACTTACTTAGTCTTGGGGGGGGGGGGGAAATTGTTAGTTTCACATACATTATTAAACAACTAGAGACAATGATTTTCAGGTTTTCAGGGAGATGAACGGAAACGTGAATGACAAATTCGAAAAAGGATAAATAAAGCGACCATCCATTGTGGAGTGCTTTTTGTAAGATGTCTCGTGCCCTTGTAAGCTTCACAAACGTTTCCCGATCGCGAAGAAGAATCAATCTTATGAACACGGAAGAAAGCTTAAAATTTTATTCCTTTGCCGCAGAAGTGTGGATAAGTTAGAACATTGTTCGTTTTCATTACCTTATAAATGAAATATTCAACTTCGATATTCTTTATTTACTTGAAAGCCTGTTATGAGTAGGGACTGTTAATAGTTTTTATTTCTGATGTTCAAAGCTTTCCTAAAATGACCATGGAATTACAAAATTAAGAAACCACTCCCTAACACGAATATCTAGCGGTGAAAGGGACATTGTCATGAGCATTACTAAACCCAAAAAGATATTTTGTGCTGTAGAACCGATCTAGCTGATCTCATTTCGTTGACATATACTATGCTACAGATATTTAGCATTTATTGAATGGGGCGGAGTAGGATATGAAGAATTCTGCAGATCAAGGAGGGTGTTATCCACAGAGGCCGAAGGCCGAGGTGGATAACACCCTCCGAGATCTGCAGAATTCGTCATATCCTACGGAAGCCGAGTTCAATAATTGCTTTATTATTCATTCAAAATATTTATTTCTTTAAGAACGGGGAAATATTTTGAATGAATAATAATAATAAGGCAATTATTGAACTCGGCTTCCGTAGGATATAAAGAAATCTGCAGATCTCGGAGGGTGTTATCCACCTCGGCCTTCGGCCTCTGTGGATAACACCCTCGTTGATCTGCAGAATTCTTCATACCCTACTCAGCCTCGTTCAATAATTGCTAATTATGCAATGGGCAAAGCAAGCGCCAGGTTGTGATGTCAGATTCAGAAAGAGTCTGGCAGAAGTTTTCAAAGTTTTCCCTCGCGTCGAACAATAGCGGTGTTCTAGGAGTATTTCGTGTTCGAACGAAGCTACTAAGTCATAATTTTAGCACTTGTGAGACCACATTTGTAGCAATTTTGCAGTCAGTGTCCCTAGCATGTAAGCTACAAGCTCACGTTTGCAGAGCAGATGCGCTTTCTCACCAGATTTTTCCCGCCCGATCGCTTTCTCGCCGACTCACTCTTCACCGCTCGCCTGTGCAATGGACTTAAAGCTGAGCGCACTCGCAGGTCATTGTACCCTTTTCAATAATAGCTTCATGTTGCTGTATTGCGCCTATAGGGTACTTTCTACTCACCCCGATAAGTCAGCGCAATTTGCGGGTGGTCTGTCAAAAACATGTGAATAAATAAATGAGCCATTAATAAATGAATGAATGACTCACTTAATTAATGAATTCAATTATTTAGCTAACCAATTATATTGTCTGTTTTGAAGTCGTATTAGGACAGCAGCAACCAATACTACAGTCACATGAGTTCCGCCTGAGGAATGAGCTGTTTAGGTTTTCTTTCAAAATGGTTCGTCCGGTGTTACAGCCATTACAAGTGGTGAAAGTCTTCTTTGATGTGGAGCTCAAGGCCCTTACTGAAGTAGTAAGTCAACATCATATCCCAACATCTTAAATAAAGTATGCTCTTTTAAGAAGATCTGGATCAGGATTTATGATCTAAGATCGCTCTGATCATGGTGGATTGAAAAAACTGATGAATCCTTATCCAGAACGGACCCTTCGGTTCTTTTCAAGGACCATGGTGCAAGTGCTCTAACAAAGATAATCCTGATCCTCGCCATCCCAAATAAATGCACCCAGGCTTAGCTAGAGCTGCTACGAAGAGCTCACAGTGTCAAAGTTGCCTGTGGTTTAACTCGCATTCCTTCGGTTATTATTTAGATAAAAAGAAATTGTTTATTTCTCAGAACAACAGAGATCAAGTTATTACCACGGACACGACCATCACGCAGGTAAGATTAGCTCACATACAAAGTGAAACTAACCTTGGATTTGCGTAGTTTAATCGTGGTGTCTTTTAGAATTAAAAAATGGTAGCTGAAACTAATTAACATATATAACAAACTTACATTTTCTACTGTTTTAAAGAAATGGAATAATCCGTACCTCCGGTGGAATCCTGCTGATTATGGCGGAATACAAAAGATTCTTGTGGATCCAAAGGAAATATGGGTTCCAGATATAGTGCTGGAAAACAAGTAAGTCAGTGTGTTTTAGAAGGCATTTCAGCTAGTGAAAAGAAGTTGAACCCTTTTTACGAAATCATACTCGAAAGATAGACAAGTCGGACTTCAATGTGGAACAACTTCAACGCGAGACAACTCCATTTTATATTAGCTAAATTTCATCCTTGCAGCAGTGATTCTACTAAGGTACCTTGAATGCACAGCACGACTCGTAAAAACTACCCAGCGACCCTAAACTGAAACTTTGAAGTAGGAATTAGACTAGAAATCTGCGCCGTTTTCCATAAGCGAATGTAAAAGAGGGCAACACGGGTAAATCATTTATCAGAAGGATCCAATGCAAAACCTAAAGCGTTATTTATTTTAGCAACACACGCGCGACCGTGTCTAAATCTCTCAGCGAATGAACACCTGCAATGGACAGCCAATTAGAGCGATTCGGTGATGTTCAATAGAACACGCCCCATTTTCGTCTCTGAATTTATCTTGTAGTGCTGATACCCAGACCGTCCATGCAGCAGGCTTCATTATAATGTTATTATCCCTTTTTATTCACTTTTAGTGCCGATGATGAGGTTGTTCAAGCAGGCCACTTGGAAAAATTTCGAAGTTGGGTGCTTCTGAAGAGCGACGGAAATAATACGTGGCTGTCCCCTGCAACTTTCAAGAGTACCTGCACCCTGGACGTGCAGTTCTTTCCTTTTGACAAACAGAGGTGTAACATGGTGTTTCGATCGCTGACCTCTGATATCTCCATCTTAGACATTGATACGAAAACAATTCATAGCGAAAATCCCGAGGAAGGTAGGAATACATCAGAATTGGTAGAAGTAAGATCCTTGCGGGTGCTCTTCATTTTCATTGGGCTAAGCGCAGAAAAGTAGCAAGTCTCTATCACACATATTATTATTACCACATTTTAGAACATCCAGAAGGTAGCTCAAGATACAACGATCGTTGTTTGTTTTTTTTTTACAAACTATGGAATGTGGGAAAAAATAGTCTCCATTGTATTCTTTATTTTCTCAATCATTACTAAAAATACGGAAAAAAAGGATCGAAGAAGAAACATTTTAAAATCTTTGCTAATTAATATCAGATAGCCAATCGACGTCAGTTACGGTTTCCTTTGTTAGTTTCAACTTGGTGAATTATTTGACTATGAGAATAGGGTTTTCATGATCCCCTTTTTTATTCATATCAACATGTAACCGTCCTATGTTCGAAGGGCGAGAGCGGGGAGGGGGATGGTCACCATTTCCCAACCCCAGGAGCTTTATTCAATTTATTACAAGACAAATTATTCTTAGTGATTTATCTTTCAATTTTGAAATAGTAACTATCCCTCCATGTCGTCAGGTTAAGAAATTCCGTCTTTCGTATTTTCTTTATTTTCTTCTCTTTATTTTCTTTTCTTTTCTTTCTTTTTCCACTGAGTAGCATCGCAGAATTCAATTCTTGGAAAAGGCCCTGGGAATGAGGTTGTTCAATCTTTGTTTTCCTGAAAAAAGAAAAACAAACCAAACAAACAAACGACAAAACAAAAGAGACAAATCTAGGATGTCGGACTTAAGATGGAGAATTGATTGATGAATACCTCAACGGTGGCGAACAGCTGAAAATGTTCCATTTAGGCTGGGGCCATAGAACTGTCGATTGCGACAAGGACTTCGAGTTTAAACAGGGTTTTGAATTACGTAAACGTTTATAACTGAACATCGAAACACTTTCGAAAACTAGTAAAAAAAAAAACACCATTCGTTTTCACTTCCTCTTCTTCCTTCAGATCTCAGACTGACTACATCTAATGGTTACTGGACACTGCGAAGTATCGAAGTCAGAAAAGGACAATACAAGCACAGCCGTGATCAAACATTCCGCGAGGTGGACTTGTCATTCTTCATTGGCAGGAGGCCCACGCATTTTGTCGTCTTCTCGATCGTCCCCTGTATGATCATCGGTATGCTGGTCCTAGTGAGTTTCTTCATTCCAGCGGAAAGCGGCGAACGAATTGGACTGTGTGCAACCATTCTGTTGGCAGTCAGCGTGTACCTGCTGGTTGTCACTGAACAGCTTCCGGAACAGTCGGAGACACTGCCACTTATTGGGGTTTACTACATCGTGATCATGTTTGAGATTGGACTAGCGCTGGCAGCAACTGTTCTTGTACTAATGGCGCACCACGCAACCTCAGAGCCACCCCGTTTCCTGGCTTGGATTACAGGTTGGTAGAAGAGACGCAGTAGCGATGGACTAACATCCTATCTGGGGGTTGGAGGAGGGAGGAGGGGGAGGAGTAGGAATACTCTTAATCGCTTCATGCTACAGAAACCAAGACTTTCCCTTTCTTTTGCCTACTCAAACACATCCTAGTTTTCTTGACCATGACCCACAATAGTGCAGATACATAGACAAACAGGAGACAACTTAGGAGACGAACTTGGTTACATGGGAAGAATAATCCTTCTATGTGTATACTGATATTCAGCAGACGAATTATGCGTCTGAATGATCAGTATTATTATTAACTAAAGAACTACACTTCTTTTTCACCAATGTGACGACTGATAGCATTCGCTTTTAAAAGCCCATCACATAGTTTAAGAAGACGTCTGACTAAACCAAGTTATTTTTTACTGACATTTCAGTTTTAAACAGCATTGGCTGCAGAAGAAAGAAGAAACGAAAGAGCGTCACTTTAGGCTCTCCGACCACTTCTAGAGTTGAAGCAGAAAACACCGACGCGACAGTGGTGAAAAACGATAACGTTGAGCTAGGAGAGACGAGGGGACAGACACCGGCAGCTGATTTGCCAAAACAGCAACGGCCCTCAACTGCCTATTCCGTCGTCCAACTGATTCGTGAAGAAGACGAAAACCAAGAAACCTGGAAGGAGATCGCTCGTGCGCTCGATCGTATTTTCTTCTGGTTATTCTTGGCGCTGTTTGTGGTGTCGTCTATTGTTGTTTACGGACAAGCAGGACGACTAAGATCGAGTGACAAATTCGATAATTAAATTTCCTCTGGTTTTGTATTTAGAGCGGTTTTTAATTGATGGCCATATCTTTAAAAAGCATAGTATCCTTT
>JAHPZR010019877.1:105000-110041 GCA_019787425.1 Platygyra sinensis
CGTCTAATTAAAAACAAAATGCATCCTGACTGAACGAAAGTAAAATCCAAACAAACCAAAGGCACCTATATTCAAAACGATATGACAGTTCATTTTTATGATATGTCAAATTAAGCATATAATATTGCATTGTACTATGAATACTATGCCGAAAAAACAAATCGCCACACGAGTGATTTCGTACACGACGAGCTTCTTCAGAATAACTTCGAGTTTTTTGAAAGTCCAATTACCTACCAACTTCTGTAAAACACAAGTCCCTTTTTTTAAACAACAATTTACCGTCATAAATTTACCGTCATAAAATTATCATCTAGCAATTGTCAAAACAACAGTCAGGTATTTCCCAGCAAACAGATGTTCGTTATTCAATACCATTCATACACAAGTTGCAAACGCAAGTTTTTTCAACTACCCTGGAGAAAAAAAATTCCTTGGGAAAATCAGGAGGCTCAAACAATCGATGGTTCCACTGAAACACGTTCCATTTGATAATTCACTCATGATTTCGGGAGTGTCAGCAAAACAAACCACGTCATTAACTGCAGAATGACCTACCAGGAAAATAGTGTTATCCATTGACCAACCGGGGACACAGTGGGGAGAGCGACTGTGAAAATAAAGTGTTTATACTGCATTTAACCTTCGGAACCGAAGTCCAAAATACCAGGGTACAAATGTATGCTACTGCTTGTCTCAAAGAGTAAAAAAGGCAAAGTCTGCATACGAGCCAAGTGGCTCATCAAGTCAGAGCTTATCCCGGTTTCTGTAGCATGAAGCAATTAAGAGTATTTCTACTCCCCGCTGGATGGGATGCTTGTCCATCGCAGGGTTACCCACCAGCATTAAATTTACCGGTACCCATTTATACACCTGGGTGTAGAGTGGAACTCTGAGAGTAACGTGTCTTTCCCAATTAAGAAAACAACACAATGTCCCCGGCCAGGACTTGATCTTGGATCGCTGACTCCTGAGTTTAGCTCACTTACCCTGAGGCCGTCACGCTTCGCACTCTGTCTCGAAAATAACTTTAATTCATCGAAATAATTGCAAGTGTAACAATGACTGGAACGTTGTTAGAAAAAATGTTTTCCACGTGTGTTATTAACTAAGTACATTTTATCGTGCTTCGCCGCAAAAAAAACAAAAAACAAACGACAAAGGTATGCGTTGTTTGGAGGCCGTGAAAGGCCGCACTTGGTTGTGCAGCTTTTGTTTTTATTCCGAAAAGAGAGCGTTGAATTACTTCGAGTTTTAGTTGAAGGATAGCTATGAAGCTGAAAGACAAGCTGAATGAATCTCGTGATTTACAACATTTTTTTAGAGATACAGGGAGAGAAAAAAATATTTGTTTGAATCGATGTTGTTCTCAACTTGCCTGAATTCCTCGGCTGCGCCATCGTAATTGTTTAGGCTCCCTTCCAATTGATTATCGTCAATTTTTTAAATATTTACATCTTAAAGCAGTTTTGCCTATAAATAACAACGAGAAAAACAAAGTGATCGTGAAAGGTCGCACGGGTGTCCGCAAAACACTTCACATAAAATATTCAGCCGAAGATTTTAAGCGAAAGTTCTTGAAGTCTACGCAGGTGTACAAAAGATTGTCTTGAATGAAGCTGACCGCGGTTTCAAAAACAACTCGCAACGTATGTCAGTTTGTTGACTGATCTGCCATTTAGAGCTGTGATGGTATTAGGAGACTTTGAATCGATCAGAGCAAGGTATATTTACCTAAAAGTAATAAAACTAATTACAGCCATAGATGATTCTATTTACAAATGTTCGAGAGCCGGCTGTCTCGTGACCATCCCGTGAGTACGCGCGGAATGAGGAAAGGTTGGCAACACCCGTCATGAGCCGGATATTCAAGGTCAACCCACCGACATTATTCACAACCGCTGCTTGATAATTTTCTATAAATATGTTAAAATATAAGCAAACATACTACACAGACATACACCTCTCGTTCATCAACCATGTACGATCTCTTCTATTCGGTATCGCTAATCAATTCGCTGGCACGTGAACACAACGGGAAAGAAGTGAAAGAGTACAGGCCTGTATCAAATGTAAGTCTTTTAATCTCATTACTAGAAAATACAGCTTGAACATATGAAATTCAAGGTGTTACCATAATTAGGTATTACTTAATCTACACAGCTCCAACACAACAAGTCCAGACTTCAATGCGAAATCATCTTTTTTTTATCTACCAGCTAACAAAGTACATTTAATGACCTCATTCATGCAGTAAACCTAGTGACGCTGTGAACCTTACAAGATTTAGCATCCATAAGACAGGAATTATAAAAGTAGATCATATAAAACGTAAAGTTGGTTTTAGTGCGTTGTCACGGTCACGTTTATAATTTATGCCTCAGACTACTTTTAAAACTGAACTGAGGAGCGCAGTGGCGGGAAAATCATTCTCGAATAAATACTTCTTTTTAAGTCATATTTTCATCGACCATATTTCAACAACAACGACAAGAACAACAGCAACAACAACAAAGTTCAAGAAAATAAAACAAACACATCCAAGAAGTAACTGTAGTTTTTAACTGTAAAGTCAGGTGTTCTATGAACAAATGTTAGCGAAGTGGAACGACGGCAACACGATTAAGCAGCACGCTTTCAAAACACGCTAAAACTTTAAAGCACGTCATATTTCTTGAGCGCCGAACAACTTACATGCATATAATGTATAGAGCCTGTAGTTTTGAAGATCAATCTTCTCCGACACCTGCTACTTGAAATATGCAGAGACTGGCCGAGTTCAAAACTTCGAGCGAATATAACGAACACTGAAAGATATTACGTATATAAGAACAAAACGTAACATTGGCAATGCTCCTGGTGTGGCGACCGGCTTCCAGATAATTAAAGACAACTACCCACTATAAAAGAAAAGTTACGATCAAGACAAGCGTTTGAGTGGCAGCCGGGAAATTGCGAACGAGTTAAGAAGGTCAGAGACATTTGATGCGACGGCTTGGCGCGGACGTAGGTAAGTTTTGAAAAGCCCCTATTCTTTATGCTTGTTAGAAGCATTTCCTTAACCGACAAGATGGCGTTTCGAGTGTTAGGCTTTCAGAAGCGCTGACCCAGCCATTTCTTTTCATTCCTGTGTGCGTCAGTTTGAGCAAGCAGCGAACCGTGCGGTTGTAAACACGCAATATAGACTCGCATGATATAACACCATCCATTAAACCGTTTAATTTAGAATTGGACCTTTTGTTAGTTAAGAGATCAATAAAAAGTTAGGCGTCATAAAACAAAGCACAAAACAACAATCAAGGATGACGGCGCCCGCCCACACGACCAGACGACGCGAGCTCGCAGATGGCGGAATGTTAATGTAACCTTGAAAACTCCACATAACGTTGCGATTTTCCACCCCAAAATTTAAAACTGAAGCTCTGGCGTCGAAATATCGACACTTATCGAAACAATTTCGCTCATCAAAGCGAGGAAAATTGAAAATATCATCCGAAACGCCACGAGTGTTTAACGGTCAAGGTAAATTCGCTGGAGGCAAGCAACAACAGAATGCATTTCTTAACGCCAGTGTAGTCTTTCTTAAGTGTTATGTCGCAGTGATCTTAAGGCAAGCACTTAATACTTTTAAAATTGTTAAGATTCCCTCACGTGAAGTCATATGGACTGCCAAACCCCCGGCATACCCTCATCCCCGCCCACTAATCCACCCACATCATCTCGTATTCTCCCGGAGCACAGGTTGGGGATTTGCCCCACTAAATGTTTGGACAAACCATTGGTTACCATTTAAAATATACACTCTTTTTATAATAGTTTCTTTTTCGGCCCAAGCTGAACATTACCGTTTTAGGCTTGACAAAAATATTCTTGTAAATATTGTATGATAGTTTGTGGCACTTGTTTAAAGTAAACTATGCCGACACAACGTCACTTTAACTGTCCTATCATGACTTGATGGCGTTGAAGTAATTCAGGAGCCAAACTACAAGCAAAAAAGCCTGATATCACACACACTTCTTGCAGGAATATGATTAGCATCAAACATACGGCAAGTGTTGTTTTTCTTTTGGCAAGTTTTGCAGTTTAGAGAAAGGAAGAATTTTGTACGGAGTATAGTTCTGTTGCTAGCTGATCACGGTCGTCTCCAGTGAGTACGGCTTTCGTTGTCAGTGAAAACCTGGTCTGGCCAAGAACTTTCTAGTGTTTTCTTTTCAAAATCGTCGAAAGCGCGTGTAAAATAGAACGGACTGAACGAGGTGGGACGCAAGGGGGGTGGGGACAGCCTCGCGTCACTTTATAATCGTTCTCGCGTGTTTGCTTCGCTCAGAACAAAGCCAAAAACATAGTGGTAAAAAGACACAAATACAAACACACTGAGGACCCGTGGTAAGATACCGAAGTTTTACGGTAGTGTAGCAGCTCTTCGTAAGGTCTTTTCTCATTGGATACTTAAAACAATAGATTTCAATCATCACTATTGTTTTAGCATTGATTGGGGGTTTGGGTATCGAACCAATTCGTTTAGGATCTTACGACAGCTGCTACATGACCCAAGTTTTAAAGCGTGTATATTTTAAATGGTAACCAATGGTTTGTCCAAACATTTAGTGGGGCAAATCCCCAACCTGTGGCTCCGGGAGAATACGAGATGATGTGGGTGGATTAGTGGGCGGGGATGAGGGTATGCCGGGGGTTTGGCAGTCCATATGACTTCACGTGAGGGAATCTTAACAATTTTAAAAGTATTAAGTGCTTGCCTTAAGATCACTGCGACATAACACTTAGAAAGACTACACTGGCGTTAATGAAATGCATTCTGTTGTTGCTTGCCTCCAGCGAATTTACCTTGACCGTTAAACACTCGTGGCGTTTCGGATGATATTTTCAATTTTCCTCGCTTTGATGAGCGAAATTGTTTCGATAAGTGTCGATATTTCGACGCCAGAGCTTCAGTTTTAAATTTTGGGGTGGAAAATCGCAACGTTATGTGGAGTTTTCAAAGGTTACATTAACATTTCCGCCCACACGACCAGACGAC
>JAHPZR010019879.1:0-17210 GCA_019787425.1 Platygyra sinensis
CACATCCGTTTAGAATTAGCGTTATCGCGCATGTTTTGTGTTTTGCGTTTTGCGGCCGCCACTTTGAAGTTTTAGTACGCGCGCGTTGTAAATTGCGCTGCCTGCTAGTGCGAGGTCTGGAACCGAGATTACGGAAGTCTGGGACTCGCAAATTTCTCGGAAGATTCGATCAACCACCAAAATTAATAAGATGACAAGGGTTGAAACTTCTCACTTTTTTCGTCGGATGTCTCTGCCAGTTGGGGGGAACGGAAATAAGATTTGGAGAAGAGACCGGGAGTCAAAATGCAGGTTTCGTAACGCGCGTACACAGCGTTGCAAATTCGTTGCAACAAGGTGGACCAATGGCTTCCTTTTAATGCTACAAATGTTTTGAAAAATAATTCAGCTGTGGAATATGAAGGAATCAACATTGAGTCGACAGTCGTGCTTGTTGCATAAACCGTTTTCGTCGTACCATCAAAAATTTGCTTTATGAGAAAGGACTTTCCATTACCGGCAGCCCTCAACTAAAGGTATTTTGGCCAGCCAAAACGACATCCAGCACTTTCTTTTGACAGTCAGTCAAACTGCTAGAGGCAAACAAACGGCAACATAATTTTAAGCTGATCTGAGTCGCAGAACCGAATAGGTCGCCAACTAACGAAACTTCTCCGTTTTCAATCACAAAATTACCTTACAGTTAATTGACATTGGCAAAATCTTCTCCTACGATTAATACCTACTTCATGTTGTCAGGAGGAAGAAATTTCTTAACATAACAGTCGTGAAATTCCTGAATTCTTCCAAATTAAAAGTTTTCGAACTCTTCCCGCCACTGTGGCGTCATGAATCGGATCTGGCCTTGACATTGACCTTGACCTTGGTCTTGGCCCTGGCCTTGTGGCAGCATTCTATTTCCGAAATACATTCATCACACTTCCGGTATTAAACCTGACCAATCAGAACAAGCGACTCTATCACTTCCGCTCCGAATCTGTCAATCAACTTGTAGCGTTTCTGACTTCCGTGGCCCCAACTGGCAGAGACATAGCGTGAAAGCGGGCAGTTTAAAACAACGCCAAAATATCGCAGACGTTCCGGGTGTTTGGGCTAAATGAGGTTAGATATATTTAGCCTTTTATTTCTTCTTCTCACAGAGCAATTTTCGGCAAATTACGATGTAAAGTTCCCCTCGAAGTAATGCGAAATTCGAAACGCTATGATTTAAGTTTCATCCCTTGCCACTTTATTAGACCTCCGAGCAGGCTCCGAGCGATTTTCGTAATCTCGGTTCCAGACCTCGCACTAGCAGACCGCGCAATTTACCACGCGCGTGTATTAAAAATTCAAAATGGCGGCCACAAAGCACAAAACACGCGCGATAAAGGTAATTTGATCTTTTATTCATGTTCTAAACGGATGTGAGGGCTCCCTGTGATTGAACCTGATACAAGTTGCTTTAACCAAAATACCGACAAATAAAGCTAAAATCTACCAAGAAACGGAATTTCTTAGCTCTGAAGGACATGTTTTTAACTTCTCCTGGTTGTTGCTTGACATTAGCTTTTTCACTGGATGTTGTACAGGTTAGATTTGCCTCTTGTAGGGTTTACCGCGTTTTGTTAGGGAACGACCTTATCTCTAAGCCTGCCGTTTCAGTTCTTTCACAAAAGTAGAATGCTTGCTCTTTTCGTCTTCAAAAGTAAGATGTTGCAAGTTCTTAGGACGTCTTTTTGGGTCCTTCTTCGCGTTTTATTTTGTGGTACTAAAGAATTTTAAATCTACTTTTTTAACCCGTACTTTGTAATGCTGTCGTAATCGGCGCCAGCATATTTGCTTTCACTCAAGCTCAGGTTAATGTTTTTGACTTCACGGCTTTTGTGTATATTTACTTCGCTTTTACTAGTTTAGTAATTGTTGTTGATCTTTGCACTTTGCTTCGTTATGAGGTAATTGTATTGAAATATAGGTAAAGAGTTTCAATCTTCGTTTTAATTTTGTTTGCCATTTTGTTTGTCCGAGCTCAAAGTAGGAGCTGTCAATCATTTTCAATTACACCATTTTGCACTCAATTACACGTTTTTGCACTCAATTACAATTTTTTTTTGCACTGATTTGGGATTAATTGACACGTTCTTAACCAATCAGAATGCAGAAATTGCTGCTTGTATATTATTATCCTTGGAACAAGAGAATATTCTTTTTAATGATGTTTACATCAAAACTTACACGTCATCTTCACTGTATTCTCCAAAACACAGAAACACAATCGACTCATTGCCGTCATGTGCACAGAGAAAGCCACGCTTTACTATTGCTGGGGTTTCTGAAAGATGAAAATAAAAGCTAAAGCATTGTTCATTATGTCATTACCATCAGCAGTTTAGGCAACATCTTTAAAAGCCCTCTTTCTTACTGGAAAAAAAGGCTTAAAAGCCATACTCTCCTACACGGCACATTTATACATGAAGCTGATACAAGGAAGTAACTTTCCCTACCCCCACCCCCATCCCTTACTTTTTTCCCTCCTCTGATCCTCAGGTTTAACACATGTTAGCAGTTTCTGGTTGATAATTGCGTTTTTTCCAGAAAATGTCCACACCCCAAGCTTCTACACAGTTTTTGGTTTGAACACTATCACTCCTCCGGAAGTTCTAATTCAGCCTCACACACCTCCCCTTAAACAATTTGGCTCCTTGTAGTCCATCTCGTTGTTTGTAATCCGTGTCAATCTTCTGCATCTTTAACCATCCTTGCTTCTTAATGGGTTATTATTATCTCTTAAGTATTTTTCTATTTTTGTAAAGTATTATTTTCATGTTTCCTTCAATTCAAAGATAATTTTATCGATGGTCAAACTAACTCAAAATATCGTGACTGTTCTCCTTTAACACAAAGGTCACAAAGCTTATTGCTAGATTTCACAAAGTGCTGTCTACCTTCTTCTTTGACTGGCTTCCCATACACCTCCACGCGCATGCATCTCTTTCCGTGAGTGCCACTGAGGTCAAAGGTCACTGTCGAAGCCTTCTTTGGTACGATTAGGGTGTGCGTAATTACGTGGTCTACCTGGTTTCCTTGAAAACGCTACAAAAACAAAGTTAGAAAACTGTTTCAATTTAATGAATAGCCTTTTCACAAGCATGCATAATTAGCATCATAATTTCGGAAGCATCGTAATAGTCCAGTTTCTAATTCGCCATGACCGCTGAATTAAAGCGCTGACAACGCATTTGTACCGGGTTAGCCTCGACCTAAAATAAAATATTCACAAATTCCAGCGAGAAAATAACCTGTTTACAGCTCTGTGTATTGTTTAATTTTCAAATTTGTGGCACTTTCCCACCGGTATTTATGAATATTTTTTTTCAGGTCGAGGCTATCCCTGTACAAATGCGTTGTCAGTGCTTTTATTCAGCGGTCATGGCGAATTCGAAACTGGACTATTGAGGATATGTTTGTAATGTTAGGTAGCAAATATTAAAGACTATTTAACAATTAGACTACGAGCCCGAGTTTTCTGCGAGCAGACAGTCAACGAGGCGCAGCCGAGTTGGCTATCGCTCGTAGAAAACGAGGGCCAGTGAGTAGTCTAATAGCTCTTTTCACGGTTAATTTTTCTCATTTGCATTACAATGTCATCCAACGTGGATGCGAGGCATTTTCGGGCTAAAACTACAAAATAGCCCGAAATTGCCTCGCATGCATGCTTGATTTTATTGTAATGCAAATGAGAAAAGTAAACCGTGAAAAGGGCTATTGTTTTAGTATAAATTTACCGTAGTCTCATTGCATAAAAAGAAAAAAATGTCAAGTAATGCGTAGAAAAGAACTATTTTATTATGTTACATCAGGTTCAAACGTAATGCGCGATGTGCATTGATGCGTAACTGTTGACTATCAGCAGATAGAAAACGGTAATATAGCTTATCAAATTCACGGATTGACTACGGTGAATTTGTACTAATCTGAGATATTAAAGAAGCATATGTGATATCATTCTCAGATACCGTCTGGTTTCCATGTTCTTGAACGATTTTCCCGTCAAATGCCAGGAAGACAAATTCAGGGGGAGGGTCACATTCATTTTCTGGGTGACACAGTTTACCTTGCATTGAGATCTGTTAAATACAAAAAGTTAAAAGCTGAATATTGAACTTTGGGCAATGCATTAACAACAAACAACAACCTTTACAAACATGTCTAGGTAAAATAGTTGACGGTGAAACCTTCTGCTCTCTAAGCCTCTTCAATCTTTAAATGATCCCATTGGATTTAATCCTAAATCACTCCTCTTAAGTTATGGGCCCCCTATTCCAATGAGCAAGCACTACAATCGTCACTTGCATTTGGAACTCCTTGGTCTAGCGCCTAATTAACAATTAGACTACGAGCCAGAGTTTTCTACGAGCAGATAGTCAACGGGGCGCAGCCGAGTTGACTATCGCTCGTAGAAAATTAGGGCGAGTAGTCTAATTGTTTTAGTATAAATTCACCCTAGTCTCATTGCATAAAAAGAAAAAAAATGCAAGTTAGGCGCAAAAAAGAACTGTTTTATTATGTTATATCAGGTTGAAACGTGATGCGCGATGTGCACTGATGCGAAACTGTCGACTATCAGCAGATAGTCAACGGTAATATAGCCAATCAAATTCACGGATTCACAATAGACTACGGTAAATTTATACTAATTAAGAATAGCAAAACGCATTGTTCATCCTGCAGAATACGGTTCAATCACGTGTCTTACACTCTCAAACACCCCTGCCCCCTCCCCATCATGCCCACCGGTCTTTCTCAATAGCCCTTTTCACGGTTAACTCTGCTCATTTGCATTACAATGAAATCTAGCATGTATGTGAGGCAATTTCGGGCTATTTTGTAGTTTTAGCCCGAAATTGCCTCGCATCCACGTTGGATGACATTGTAATGCAAATGAGAAAAACTAACCGTGAAAAGGGCTATTAGTACGCTACATTTCCCCCTAAATTAGTTTCCCAAGGGATTGTACTTTTACTGTATAAACTCTTACCTGAGTAATGTAGTATGGCTTTTTTAAATTGATAGTTAATGTTCTAACGCTATCCGACTCCTGAACACACCATGCTTTTTCTGGTCCCGAGTTGAGACGGGACTGATTCCGAGTCCCGTTCTCTGTTTCACTCGATGCATTTATCTGGGAATCTTTGATGTCACCAGACTCCATTCCAAGGGGGCGAGGGACTGTATAAAAGACAAGCAAAACAAACAAAACAAAACGTGAAATAAGCAGGCCTTTGAAAGTAACTGATTAGCAATTACACTCATGCTCTTTTCTTCTGATGACCTTTATCCATATTGAGTCAGTCATCTCAATTAAATTTAATAAAACGCCAAATGCTTGACCAAGTCTGCAAAAAATTGCCCCAACATTGGATCACGTTGTGAACATTTCTTACCTTGTCATCCTTTAGAGGAATGATTCTTTTCCATGAAGCGGCAAAGCAGTTTTGGAGAGTTCTTATGGTTACATTAGGTGAAAAAATAAGCAGCATATTTTTCTTTATTCTATGCGGAAAACCTTGAACAATTCAGGTGTTAAGTGTAAGTCGCTTACCATTTCTGTTATCCACAAGATAACATCCATAGAATTCAATTACCATCGACAAACGTTTCTTCCAAGAGCGTGGATTGATGCGTAAATACTGGCCGATGATTGGTGGACTGATAACGGATACTTTTACCGGGGGAAATTTGCTGTCAGCTGTAATTTTAAATTCCTAAGAGAAATGGTGTTGAGAATTTTTAAAACCAACTACGTTATTACTTTGTGTCCAGAGGGGAAAAGCATTCGTGCTACGGTGATTCATTGGCATTTGTCCCAAAATGTCTGGGTTTTTTTGTGGCCTGAATGTAAAATAGGGAGTGAACTTTTATTTGTTTTAAAATGTAAATTATTATGTGGAGCAAAAATAAAACAGCACACGAACCGGGAATAGTTCTGAAATTGTTTTGATCGATTCAGCGGACAGGTGAAAATAGGATGAAAAAAGTAAAATTAGCGATTACTTTTGGTTTTCCGCTTTCTTTGTCCTTGTACACCATCCACTTTATGTGGTTGTTACTGGAATGTACCAAGAACGAGGTCACGTAACTGCCATTTGATCCCTCGATGGACACCTAAAATTGAACATTAACAAAAAATATATTAAGCAGTTTCATACAATAAAGATCTCGACACGCCAGTAAACACTTGGCACTTTGACAGAAAGACATCAAGACTAAATCTGTGACTATTTATGACCTGACCAAAAATTTGATTTCCCATTTGAGACCAAAATGGCCGAAATCGATACTCTATTTATGACTGAAAACCATACCCTTTGGCGCCGCACACATCTATATAGCTTATATAAGGGAATACACCCCCCCCCCCCCCCCCCTCCGGGCAGTGAGTTATAAAAGGAATTTACGTTTAATTACCATTTCAACTTTAGTCTTAGTGCGGAAATCCACTTGCAGGAAGTTGTTGCGGTCATACTGAAGCATTCCGTCTTCAACCGTAAACACACCAACAGAGCCTGGTCTTGAAAAGTGAGGACAGTTTCCAGTTTTGTTCAGTTCAGTCCTCATGTAAGAGGAACTCGACAGCTGGCTTTCCTTGATTTTGCCATCTTTCATTCCCAAGGGGCGAAAAGGGGAACATCCTACAAAAAATATCATAAATAATACATTTTGGCCGGATTAACTTACTAAATTTTCACTAAAATTCAACTAAACTTTAAAATTTCCTTTAACATGGCGGTAAAACAATGTTACTATGGAAACATATCTAACGTTAATGCCCACAAACATTGTTTCGCCACAGCAGAGTCTTTCCAGATATGTTTTACATAATAAGTTCCGTAAATTTTCATTCTTTGGAAAGTGTTGGAAACTCTGTACTCTCAACACTGACTCCATTCAAGAGAGTAGATACAAATGATGATGTCAGGTCATGCCTCATTCTTAAATCAGACTAAATGTTTCAAAATTGTTCGTTCTGTAATCCGTCTTTATCTTCCCAAATCTTGCCCATGTGTGTCCATCTTCGGTCTATAAATACCACCTTGGTAATTATGTACCTTTCAGTAGAAAATGTTACTGCGTGGCCTTCGCAAAAAATAAATTTACGATAAGAAAACGGATATTCCATCATCGTGAATTATTAACTTACTTGGTGCGTAGAACTCAAAAGAAGACCTTGTTCGTTCTGTTTGTGCTGCTCCACCCAGGCTTTCATCTTCCCAGTAATATTCCACAGCTACAAAGCTTGACGTTTGTGAAGTTTTTCCCGGCGAGGTTCGCTTCTTGCGCTCAACTTTGAGATTTATGGCGAGGGTGATATTCTGACAGGATTCCAACTTATCAAACTGAAAAAAAAAGAAAACATTAACCATGGGTGATTTTTCTTTTGCGCGGTAATTTAAGTTTATTTTGGTCTGTCTTAGGCCTTTAACTTTAAATGGCCCTAACAAAACTTTCCGGAAATCCTCAAAAAAGTGTCTAAATCAGTATCACAAAAATATTTATTACATAGCTCGAAAAACCTTCTAAATAGCTCATATTTTAATTTTAAAAATAACCCGATTTTTAATCACCTAGGCCAAATTCTTAAAATTGTCTTGTAGTAGTAGGGGTCGGGGAGACAAATTGCTAATTTAGCAGGGAGAAATCGCTGAAGTGGATTGTTTATAGCATATAACTGCAAAACACAGTTCCAGGCCAAAACAAAAGCTATAAACTTACTTTATAGCGCCGCATAGATTAAGCTTAATTATTTTCTAACCAATCATTATCTTACCTTAATGATCAAGGTTGACTCCTGACTTGTCAAGCTGGTATATTCTGGTCCAGTTATGTTTTGAGCCGAATCAAACTCGAGCTGTTTAGGAAAAGACCACTTCACCTCCAGATTGGCAGCAGCTCCTTGGGAGTCTTCATCATGTGCTATAAAAAGGTGCTGAGTGGTCAAACCACTGTGAAAAGAAGAACATGGGTCGACTTCCATAAATTCATTTATATCTTGCTAATTATGAAATCCACGCGCGTGGATGTTTACTAGCATCCGTCACTTTTTAAAAATTGCTGCTTAAATTTCGTGCTTTTAATGATGTGAAATATATTTTCCAATGGGGAGATCACTGCAATGAATTGTTTCTGGCAAAGCGCTAACAATTGTTTAAAGAAAATAGTGAGGAAAACGTAAAGTTTCAGCCAAAATAGCTGTAAGCATTTCTCAATACCCCTAGATTTTCCGGAAATATCGTATTATTTTTTAAATACCTCGAAAACCTCTAAGTATCCCGAAAAAATATCGGGATTTTTCTGGAAAGGCCTAATAACACATATATGCATACATCCTTCGTCGACTTTCCCCAAAGGGGCTTTTAAAAGTCAATACCTACTACATTAAAATTACAGCAAACCTAAAATATTAATTACAGCAATATATCGGTAATTAAAAAGAAAGATTGTTTAAGTTGAGAATTTAAAATGTATTCAAGAAGTTACCGCGTTGGCATTATCAGTCATGAACATCGCTATTGTGGGTGATGGCTCAGTTGCGACAGTCACATTACATAGACTGCATTGCGATTTCAATATTGATTCGCAATGCAGCTGTACTATCAAGTGACTGTCGCAACTGAGCCATCACCCACAATAGCGATGTTCATGACTGATAATGCCAACGCGGTAACTTCTTGAATACATTTTAAATTCTCAACTTAAACAATCTTTCTTTTTAATTACCGATATATTGCTGTAATTAATATTTTAGGTTTGCTGTAATTTTAATGTAGTAGGTATTGACTTTTAAAAGCCCCTTTGGGGAAAGTCGACGAAGGATGTATGCATATATGTGTTATTAGGCCTTTCCAGAAAAATCCCGATATTTTTTCGGGATACTTAGAGGTTTTCGAGGTATTTAAAAAATAATACGATATTTCCGGAAAATCTAGGGGTATTGAGAAATGCTTACAGCTATTTTGGCTGAAACTTTACGTTTTCCTCACTATTTTCTTTAAACAATTGTTAGCGCTTTGCCAGAAACAATTCATTGCAGTGATCTCCCCATTGGAAAATATATTTCACATCATTAAAAGCACGAAATTTAAGCAGCAATTTTTAAAAAGTGACGGATGCTAGTAAACATCCACGCGCGTGGATTTCATAATTAGCAAGATATAAATGAATTTATGGAAGTCGACCCATGTTCTTCTTTTCACAGTGGTTTGACCACTCAGCACCTTTTTATAGCACATGATGAAGACTCCCAAGGAGCTGCTGCCAATCTGGAGGTGAAGTGGTCTTTTCCTAAACAGCTCGAGTTTGATTCGGCTCAAAACATAACTGGACCAGAATATACCAGCTTGACAAGTCAGGAGTCAACCTTGATCATTAAGGTAAGATAATGATTGGTTAGAAAATAATTAAGCTTAATCTATGCGGCGCTATAAAGTAAGTTTATAGCTTTTGTTTTGGCCTGGAACTGTGTTTTGCAGTTATATGCTATAAACAATCCACTTCAGCGATTTCTCCCTGCTAAATTAGCAATTTGTCTCCCCGACCCCTACTACTACAAGACAATTTTAAGAATTTGGCCTAGGTGATTAAAAATCGGGTTATTTTTAAAATTAAAATATGAGCTATTTAGAAGGTTTTTCGAGCTATGTAATAAATATTTTTGTGATACTGATTTAGACACTTTTTTGAGGATTTCCGGAAAGTTTTGTTAGGGCCATTTAAAGTTAAAGGCCTAAGACAGACCAAAATAAACTTAAATTACCGCGCAAAAGAAAAATCACCCATGGTTAATGTTTTCTTTTTTTTTCAGTTTGATAAGTTGGAATCCTGTCAGAATATCACCCTCGCCATAAATCTCAAAGTTGAGCGCAAGAAGCGAACCTCGCCGGGAAAAACTTCACAAACGTCAAGCTTTGTAGCTGTGGAATATTACTGGGAAGATGAAAGCCTGGGTGGAGCAGCACAAACAGAACGAACAAGGTCTTCTTTTGAGTTCTACGCACCAAGTAAGTTAATAATTCACGATGATGGAATATCCGTTTTCTTATCGTAAATTTATTTTTTGCGAAGGCCACGCAGTAACATTTTCTACTGAAAGGTACATAATTACCAAGGTGGTATTTATAGACCGAAGATGGACACACATGGGCAAGATTTGGGAAGATAAAGACGGATTACAGAACGAACAATTTTGAAACATTTAGTCTGATTTAAGAATGAGGCATGACCTGACATCATCATTTGTATCTACTCTCTTGAATGGAGTCAGTGTTGAGAGTACAGAGTTTCCAACACTTTCCAAAGAATGAAAATTTACGGAACTTATTATGTAAAACATATCTGGAAAGACTCTGCTGTGGCGAAACAATGTTTGTGGGCATTAACGTTAGATATGTTTCCATAGTAACATTGTTTTACCGCCATGTTAAAGGAAATTTTAAAGTTTAGTTGAATTTTAGTGAAAATTTAGTAAGTTAATCCGGCCAAAATGTATTATTTATGATATTTTTTGTAGGATGTTCCCCTTTTCGCCCCTTGGGAATGAAAGATGGCAAAATCAAGGAAAGCCAGCTGTCGAGTTCCTCTTACATGAGGACTGAACTGAACAAAACTGGAAACTGTCCTCACTTTTCAAGACCAGGCTCTGTTGGTGTGTTTACGGTTGAAGACGGAATGCTTCAGTATGACCGCAACAACTTCCTGCAAGTGGATTTCCGCACTAAGACTAAAGTTGAAATGGTAATTAAACGTAAATTCCTTTTATAACTCACTGCCCGGAGGGGGGGGGGGGGGGGGGTGTATTCCCTTATATAAGCTATATAGATGTGTGCGGCGCCAAAGGGTATGGTTTTCAGTCATAAATAGAGTATCGATTTCGGCCATTTTGGTCTCAAATGGGAAATCAAATTTTTGGTCAGGTCATAAATAGTCACAGATTTAGTCTTGATGTCTTTCTGTCAAAGTGCCAAGTGTTTACTGGCGTGTCGAGATCTTTATTGTATGAAACTGCTTAATATATTTTTTGTTAATGTTCAATTTTAGGTGTCCATCGAGGGATCAAATGGCAGTTACGTGACCTCGTTCTTGGTACATTCCAGTAACAACCACATAAAGTGGATGGTGTACAAGGACAAAGAAAGCGGAAAACCAAAAGTAATCGCTAATTTTACTTTTTTCATCCTATTTTCACCTGTCCGCTGAATCGATCAAAACAATTTCAGAACTATTCCCGGTTCGTGTGCTGTTTTATTTTTGCTCCACATAATAATTTACATTTTAAAACAAATAAAAGTTCACTCCCTATTTTACATTCAGGCCACAAAAAAACCCAGACATTTTGGGACAAATGCCAATGAATCACCGTAGCACGAATGCTTTTCCCCTCTGGACACAAAGTAATAACGTAGTTGGTTTTAAAAATTCTCAACACCATTTCTCTTAGGAATTTAAAATTACAGCTGACAGCAAATTTCCCCCGGTAAAAGTATCCGTTATCAGTCCACCAATCATCGGCCAGTATTTACGCATCAATCCACGCTCTTGGAAGAAACGTTTGTCGATGGTAATTGAATTCTATGGATGTTATCTTGTGGATAACAGAAATGGTAAGCGACTTACACTTAACACCTGAATTGTTCAAGGTTTTCCGCATAGAATAAAGAAAAATATGCTGCTTATTTTTTCACCTAATGTAACCATAAGAACTCTCCAAAACTGCTTTGCCGCTTCATGGAAAAGAATCATTCCTCTAAAGGATGACAAGGTAAGAAATGTTCACAACGTGATCCAATGTTGGGGCAATTTTTTGCAGACTTGGTCAAGCATTTGGCGTTTTATTAAATTTAATTGAGATGACTGACTCAATATGGATAAAGGTCATCAGAAGAAAAGAGCATGAGTGTAATTGCTAATCAGTTACTTTCAAAGGCCTGCTTATTTCACGTTTTGTTTTGTTTGTTTTGCTTGTCTTTTATACAGTCCCTCGCCCCCTTGGAATGGAGTCTGGTGACATCAAAGATTCCCAGATAAATGCATCGAGTGAAACAGAGAACGGGACTCGGAATCAGTCCCGTCTCAACTCGGGACCAGAAAAAGCATGGTGTGTTCAGGAGTCGGATAGCGTTAGAACATTAACTATCAATTTAAAAAAGCCATACTACATTACTCAGGTAAGAGTTTATACAGTAAAAGTACAATCCCTTGGGAAACTAATTTAGGGGGAAATGTAGCGTACTAATAGCCCTTTTCACGGTTAGTTTTTCTCATTTGCATTACAATGTCATCCAACGTGGATGCGAGGCAATTTCGGGCTAAAACTACAAAATAGCCCGAAATTGCCTCACATACATGCTAGATTTCATTGTAATGCAAATGAGCAGAGTTAACCGTGAAAAGGGCTATTGAGAAAGACCGGTGGGCATGATGGGGAGGGGGCAGGGGTGTTTGAGAGTGTAAGACACGTGATTGAACCGTATTCTGCAGGATGAACAATGCGTTTTGCTATTCTTAATTAGTATAAATTTACCGTAGTCTATTGTGAATCCGTGAATTTGATTGGCTATATTACCGTTGACTATCTGCTGATAGTCGACAGTTTCGCATCAGTGCACATCGCGCATCACGTTTCAACCTGATATAACATAATAAAACAGTTCTTTTTTGCGCCTAACTTGCATTTTTTTTCTTTTTATGCAATGAGACTAGGGTGAATTTATACTAAAACAATTAGACTACTCGCCCTAATTTTCTACGAGCGATAGTCAACTCGGCTGCGCCCCGTTGACTATCTGCTCGTAGAAAACTCTGGCTCGTAGTCTAATTGTTAATTAGGCGCTAGACCAAGGAGTTCCAAATGCAAGTGACGATTGTAGTGCTTGCTCATTGGAATAGGGGGCCCATAACTTAAGAGGAGTGATTTAGGATTAAATCCAATGGGATCATTTAAAGATTGAAGAGGCTTAGAGAGCAGAAGGTTTCACCGTCAACTATTTTACCTAGACATGTTTGTAAAGGTTGTTGTTTGTTGTTAATGCATTGCCCAAAGTTCAATATTCAGCTTTTAACTTTTTGTATTTAACAGATCTCAATGCAAGGTAAACTGTGTCACCCAGAAAATGAATGTGACCCTCCCCCTGAATTTGTCTTCCTGGCATTTGACGGGAAAATCGTTCAAGAACATGGAAACCAGACGGTATCTGAGAATGATATCACATATGCTTCTTTAATATCTCAGATTAGTACAAATTCACCGTAGTCAATCCGTGAATTTGATAAGCTATATTACCGTTTTCTATCTGCTGATAGTCAACAGTTACGCATCAATGCACATCGCGCATTACGTTTGAACCTGATGTAACATAATAAAATAGTTCTTTTCTACGCATTACTTGACATTTTTTTCTTTTTATGCAATGAGACTACGGTAAATTTATACTAAAACAATAGCCCTTTTCACGGTTTACTTTTCTCATTTGCATTACAATAAAATCAAGCATGCATGCGAGGCAATTTCGAGCTATTTTGTAGTTTTAGCCCGAAAATGCCTCGCATCCACGTTGGATGACATTGTAATGCAAATGAGAAAAATTAACCGTGAAAAGAGCTATTAGACTACTCACTGGCCCTCGTTTTCTACGAGCGATAGCCAACTCGGCTGCGCCTCGTTGACTGTCTGCTCGCAGAAAACTCGGGCTCGTAGTCTAATTGTTAAATAGTCTTTAATATTTGCTACCTAACATTACAAACATATCCTCAATAGTCCAGTTTCGAATTCGCCATGACCGCTGAATAAAAGCACTGACAACGCATTTGTACAGGGATAGCCTCGACCTGAAAAAAAATATTCATAAATACCGGTGGGAAAGTGCCACAAATTTGAAAATTAAACAATACACAGAGCTGTAAACAGGTTATTTTCTCGCTGGAATTTGTGAATATTTTATTTTAGGTCGAGGCTAACCCGGTACAAATGCGTTGTCAGCGCTTTAATTCAGCGGTCATGGCGAATTAGAAACTGGACTATTACGATGCTTCCGAAATTATGATGCTAATTATGCATGCTTGTGAAAAGGCTATTCATTAAATTGAAACAGTTTTCTAACTTTGTTTTTGTAGCGTTTTCAAGGAAACCAGGTAGACCACGTAATTACGCACACCCTAATCGTACCAAAGAAGGCTTCGACAGTGACCTTTGACCTCAGTGGCACTCACGGAAAGAGATGCATGCGCGTGGAGGTGTATGGGAAGCCAGTCAAAGAAGAAGGTAGACAGCACTTTGTGAAATCTAGCAATAAGCTTTGTGACCTTTGTGTTAAAGGAGAACAGTCACGATATTTTGAGTTAGTTTGACCATCGATAAAATTATCTTTGAATTGAAGGAAACATGAAAATAATACTTTACAAAAATAGAAAAATACTTAAGAGATAATAATAACCCATTAAGAAGCAAGGATGGTTAAAGATGCAGAAGATTGACACGGATTACAAACAACGAGATGGACTACAAGGAGCCAAATTGTTTAAGGGGAGGTGTGTGAGGCTGAATTAGAACTTCCGGAGGAGTGATAGTGTTCAAACCAAAAACTGTGTAGAAGCTTGGGGTGTGGACATTTTCTGGAAAAAACGCAATTATCAACCAGAAACTGCTAACATGTGTTAAACCTGAGGATCAGAGGAGGGAAAAAAGTAAGGGATGGGGGTGGGGGTAGGGAAAGTTACTTCCTTGTATCAGCTTCATGTATAAATGTGCCGTGTAGGAGAGTATGGCTTTTAAGCCTTTTTTTCCAGTAAGAAAGAGGGCTTTTAAAGATGTTGCCTAAACTGCTGATGGTAATGACATAATGAACAATGCTTTAGCTTTTATTTTCATCTTTCAGAAACCCCAGCAATAGTAAAGCGTGGCTTTCTCTGTGCACATGACGGCAATGAGTCGATTGTGTTTCTGTGTTTTGGAGAATACAGTGAAGATGACGTGTAAGTTTTGATGTAAACATCATTAAAAAGAATATTCTCTTGTTCCAAGGATAATAATATACAAGCAGCAATTTCTGCATTCTGATTGGTTAAGAACGTGTCAATTAATCCCAAATCAGTGCAAAAAAAAATTGTAATTGAGTGCAAAAACGTGTAATTGAGTGCAAAATGGTGTAATTGAAAATGATTGACAGCTCCTACTTTGAGCTCGGACAAACAAAATGGCAAACAAAATTAAAACGAAGATTGAAACTCTTTACCTATATTTCAATACAATTACCTCATAACGAAGCAAAGTGCAAAGATCAACAACAATTACTAAACTAGTAAAAGCGAAGTAAATATACACAAAAGCCGTGAAGTCAAAAACATTAACCTGAGCTTGAGTGAAAGCAAATATGCTGGCGCCGATTACGACAGCATTACAAAGTACGGGTTAAAAAAGTAGATTTAAAATTCTTTAGTACCACAAAATAAAACGCGAAGAAGGACCCAAAAAGACGTCCTAAGAACTTGCAACATCTTACTTTTGAAGACGAAAAGAGCAAGCATTCTACTTTTGTGAAAGAACTGAAACGGCAGGCTTAGAGATAAGGTCGTTCCCTAACAAAACGCGGTAAACCCTACAAGAGGCAAATCTAACCTGTACAACATCCAGTGAAAAAGCTAATGTCAAGCAACAACCAGGAGAAGTTAAAAACATGTCCTTCAGAGCTAAGAAATTCCGTTTCTTGGTAGATTTTAGCTTTATTTGTCGGTATTTTGGTTAAAGCAACTTGTATCAGGTTCAATCACAGGGAGCCCTCACATCCGTTTAGAACATGAATAAAAGATCAAATTACCTTTATCGCGCGTGTTTTGTGCTTTGTGGCCGCCATTTTGAATTTTTAATACACGCGCGTGGTAAATTGCGCGGTCTGCTAGTGCGAGGTCTGGAACCGAGATTACGAAAATCGCTCGGAGCCTGCTCGGAGGTCTAATAAAGTGGCAAGGGATGAAACTTAAATCATAGCGTTTCGAATTTCGCATTACTTCGAGGGGAACTTTACATCGTAATTTGCCGAAAATTGCTCTGTGAGAAGAAGAAATAAAAGGCTAAATATATCTAACCTCATTTAGCCCAAACACCCGGAACGTCTGCGATATTTTGGCGTTGTTTTAAACTGCCCGCTTTCACGCTATGTCTCTGCCAGTTGGGGCCACGGAAGTCAGAAACGCTACAAGTTGATTGACAGATTCGGAGCGGAAGTGATAGAGTCGCTTGTTCTGATTGGTCAGGTTTAATACCGGAAGTGTGATGAATGTATTTCGGAAATAGAATGCTGCCACAAGGCCAGGGCCAAGACCAAGGTCAAGGTCAATGTCAAGGCCAGATCCGATTCATGACGCCACAGTGGCGGGAAGAGTTCGAAAACTTTTAATTTGGAAGAATTCAGGAATTTCACGACTGTTATGTTAAGAAATTTCTTCCTCCTGACAACATGAAGTAGGTATTAATCGTAGGAGAAGATTTTGCCAATGTCAATTAACTGTAAGGTAATTTTGTGATTGAAAACGGAGAAGTTTCGTTAGTTGGCGACCTATTCGGTTCTGCGACTCAGATCAGCTTAAAATTATGTTGCCGTTTGTTTGCCTCTAGCAGTTTGACTGACTGTCAAAAGAAAGTGCTGGATGTCGTTTTGGCTGGCCAAAATACCTTTAGTTGAGGGCTGCCGGTAATGGAAAGTCCTTTCTCATAAAGCAAATTTTTGATGGTACGACGAAAACGGTTTATGCAACAAGCACGACTGTCGACTCAATGTTGATTCCTTCATATTCCACAGCTGAATTATTTTTCAAAACATTTGTAGCATTAAAAGGAAGCCATTGGTCCACCTTGTTGCAACGAATTTGCAACGCTGTGTACGCGCGTTACGAAACCTGCATTTTGACTCCCGGTCTCTTCTCCAAATCTTATTTCCGTTCCCCCCAACTGGCAGAGACATCCGACGAAAAAAGTGAGAAGTTTCAACCCTTGTCATCTTATTAATTTTGGTGGTTGATCGAATCTTCCGAGAAATTTGCGAGTCCCAGACTTCCGTAATCTCGGTTCCAGACCTCGCACTAGCAGGCAGCGCAATTTACAACGCGCGCGTACTAAAACTTCAAAGTGGCGGCCGCAAAACGCAAAACACAAAACATGCGCGATAACGCTAATTCTAAACGGATGT
>JAHPZR010019881.1:0-16637 GCA_019787425.1 Platygyra sinensis
AAATCATTGAAATATCCACTGAAAATCAACGCAAGAAACATACCATCAATCTTTAGAATATTAATTTTACTTCATCTTAATCGATTTTAAAACTATAATAAATAACTCGTGAGCTCTCAGTTTAATTAGAAAAAATATAAATCAACACAATACCTTAAGGACGTTCGCGCCCAAAAACTTCCCACGCACAGATTTTTTAAAACTTTGACTGCAGGTAGAAAATGATAAGATTAGATTAAAAACGTAAAAAAAATCGGGGTCACCGAACTAGTTTTGAAGATAAGGCGCAGCCCGGGCCATAGCATTTCTAGGATTTCCAGTCATTCGAGGCGATTCTGGCCGGATTCATTACTATCCGCATATATTTAAGTTGAGGAATCATATCTAAGTTATGTGTGCTTAAAACAGCATATATAGGCCTATTTGATAGATCTTTGCTGCATATGTCATTAAATCAGCTAGAATTAGCCTTAAAAATGACCACTTCTGAGTTACGCACACCTGTATCCACGTACCAATTCGGCCCTATTTGAATAGTATATAAGAAATAATTAAAACTTCCCACGTAGAGACTTTCTTTGTTTTTTAGTATAATGGAAAGAATCAGAAAAGGAAGTGATCTGCCGAAAAAAAAGTGGGGGTCACCGAGCATCCAACAAAAATATTCGCACACAAAGTTAACGCAAAGGTCATCAGCCCTATATTTTGTTGAGTTTTCGAATCCGTGCGTGCGCTTGAAAATGACGTGGCACGCGCGTGACCAATGAATAGCGTGCGCACTAGAGATGCGCAGTAGCAATGGGCGCGAACATCCTTAATGTCGTCCATCTTGAAACCGCCTTTGGGGATGAGAAAGCACATGGATACGACTCACTCGCCTCAGTCCTCGCTCGTTCACGAATGTCAAAACCTTACTAATCCCCCACCCCATGGGCAAAACTGATGCAACAAAAAACAACAAATCCCCCACCCCCTCGGACACAAAAAGGTGCCAAAACCCTTAGTAACCCCCATCAATGCCCCATACTTCCCCGGGGTGGGGGGGAGGGGGGGGGGGGTTTCAATTGACAGGTGCATAAGCTTCTGAAGAACAATGCATAAAGAAGGATGCACCCAACAGTGATCAGGCAGGCTATTAATTATTATTCAACGAAATGCAAATAACATTAAAAGTGGCAGGGCATTCCGCATACATATAGGGAATGATAATGTACAAGAGACTATGATCACCTCATAGTCTCTTGTAATGTATCAGTCTAACTAATAAATACCTTACCTTAACTTGATCAATGGTAAGCCCAGTTACTTCGGCTGCCATTCCAATTCTATCAAAATTATCCGAACCGCACGTTTTCATGCCTCGGTCATAATATTCCTGCAACTTTGACCTTTGTGTATCGCTGATTTTATTGTATGTTCGTTTGCGAGCTCTGCTTATACTCTTGTCGGCCATAGTAGTAAAGCAAATAATTGCCAATAATACACGACAAACTACTAATACCTGAACGTTCAACCACAGAAAAGACAGAAAGTGCTAATAAATTCACCTCCGATTGATCAGCAAGTGATTTGATTGCTGGAAATGTTTATGCATATTTAATGAGCTACTGGGAAGACTTATATGATCAGTTGAGATGGCTTGAACCCTGTGATCTAAATTTAGAATACATGGGTGTTAGCTGTTTAGATTGTGTAAGTAGGGTGGCTAAAAAATATGATAAGTATCAATATCAGTTGAGCGTCAGCTTTTTGATGAAGCATTACCAATTATTTCTTAATCAGCTATCAGTGAGCTATGTGGCAGAGCCAACGTATTGCAGTCACGCAATTTGGTTCATACACAGGAGAAACTAAGAAAATTTATACAGTCAAGTAGCGTTTACATTTTAAATTTTTGATGATATGGATCTCCTGTTTAGGTTCGGTAGTTCGCATAGAGTAGTTTTGATAATCTGGGGCAAGGACTATTCTCTGAATTTGTAAAATAAATTTATAGTTTTTGATGTATTCCATTTTTGACGAACGATGAAAAAGGGTATTGCATATACTGAATGGCAACTCAATTTTCTAATTTATTGACTTTGTGAAGGCTGGGTTGCGGTTTTAAACACCATAAAAATAATGTTTTAATGAGATGCAGAACCTTAAAGCAATTGTCTTTCAACGTCATCAAAAAATATTTGTATTCCTCTTTGGTTTTTCCTATGACTCGGAAACGCAAAGGACGCTTACAGGACGTAAGCATGCGGTTTTTAACACAGAAAAATTTATCAAAAAACTGTCGTAGGACTATTTGACTATAATCATGAGTCGGCAAAAAAAAATAATTAATACTGAGGTAGCTGACCTTTATGGCTTAAATATGGTATTTTTGGTTTCAGTGACAAAAGCATTATATTGATGACTATTTGAAGAGTATATTTAGAAAATTGCTTGACATTCTTTGCGATTCACATTACGTAAAAGAGTACACATGTTTGCTAGAGAGAAAATCTTAAATAAAGCATTTATTGTTCCAGGAATTGTTGAGGTAACACGGAGGGCCTCGATTGGGTGTGGGATTCTCGGTCATCATCTAAATTTTGAGCGATTTTCTAAGTCAGTTATTCTCAACTGTCAGTAAATCTTTAGATCTTTAATATCAGCAATCTAATTAAAAAAAACTGCGTTTTCTTTCAGCTAATATTGAAATTCACATCAGTTCATCCATCCAAGCCCTACTGACTACAACCAACCCCTCTGAAATATCGAATCGATATGCCAGCTAGAGTGAATTGAAAAAGAACCACTTGAGATTTATGACCTAATAAGGATAAGATTCCAACATACTCCAATAGTAAATTTCAGAGTGATGTAATTTTAGTTTCTTTTTTCCAAGGTAATTTTTATTAGTCCGAATAAACAGAAACGATTCATGGGAGTAAAATTCTGAACCGCTTGCATGTAACACCAATCCGAACATTTCAGGAATGTAGGAATTTGATGTGAAAACTTGTGGTAAGATGCGGTTAAAATTAGGGGTTTGTTCTCAGTTTCTTAATGACCCATGACGCATGGCGTAAAGCGCAAAAAGGAATATATTTTTTTTTTTCTTTTTTTTTTCCTAAAGAAAAAAACGTCACAACTATGTGCATTGTTTGGTTTTAATCATTATATCACTTTGAGAATAATTCATTGTATGCGAATGGTGTGAAGCAAAAACGATGTTTCTTTGTCAGTAGCTTAAAATGAAGAACTTATTTTATAATTGTCAGTGATAATTGTCCAACAACTACATATGTCTCATTGCTTCTCATTACGCACAGAAGTCAGATCCCTTAACATTAATAGGCGTCTTGCAGTGCGTGGCAGAGTTGTTGATATTGGGAGAGTATAGCCTAGGGTTATTTGTCATCATCATCATCATCATCGTCATCATCATCATCATCATCATCATCGTCGTCGTCGTCGTCGTCGTCATCGTCGTCATCATCTTCCTCTTCTTCTTCTTCTTCTTCCTCCTCCTCCTCTTCGTCTTCTTCTTCTTCCTCTTCTTCTTCTTCTTCTTCTTCCTCTTCTTCTTCTTCTTCTTCTTCTTCTTCTTCCTCTTCTTCTTCTTCTTCTTCTTCCTCTTCTTCTTCTTCTTCTTCTTCTTCTTCTTCTTCTTCTTCTTCCTCCTCTTCTCCACTTTCCTCTTCTCCACTTTCCTCTTCTCCACTTTCCTCTTCTCCACTTTCCTCTCCTCCACTTTCCTCTTCTCCACTCTCCTCCTCTCCACTCTCCTCTTCACCACTATCTTCTTCTTCTTCTTCTTCTTCTTCTTCTTCTTCTTCTTCTTCTTCTTCTTCTTCTTCTTCTTCTTCTTCTTCTTCTTCTTCCTCTTCTTCTTCTTCTTCTTCTTCTTCTTCTTTTTCTTGTCCATTATCTTCGGCTTCGTCTGTAACATAAAGATATCATCGTCTTATATGAGACTGAGAACTAGAAACTATGATTTATGTCCTTGCAATTATCTTAATGTCCGGATTAATGATAGCTTATGGTGGGGATTGAAGTAATTATTATTATTTTTTTTAAATATATCATCCCACAATGTAGTCCGTAACTACTCAACAGCGAGTCATTACAGGAAAATCTTTCCCGTATTGACCGAGCGATAGCTATTGTTTGAATTAGCGATCGAGCTGTCGAGATTGATTAAGTTGTTTTTTTGTATTACTAACAAACACAAATCCCAAAGGAAAGAAAAAAAAAGCTAATTCAAGCGTAAGTTGTTACTTCACATCCGGTAATGCGCGCGCTTGTTGATTTCATTCATTCATTCTTGTTTCAAACCCTGATCAAACTGCATAACAGAATTCAGTGAACTGACGCGTGAACTTACAACCGTGAAAAGTATTATTTTTAGTGTAGACGTGTTACTAATGAAAATAGAAACTTCATGGACATACTCAATTCAAGAATCAACGGCTTTAAAAGCAGTGCGGCCGTATTGGTAAAACAATTTTGAACGTTTTGCGCTGTTCTCTTCGTCATTACTTTCGATGATAACTATTCGCCTTTTGCGAGTTTTCCTGGATTATCTTTACTGGCCCGTTAAGGATCTTGAATACGACGCTCAGAGATGCTGCTTTACATTTGCTGCGCCTTGAAGATAAAGCAAGATTGACTGCTGTACTACTCTGGTGCCATAAATTGCCTTTTGGATGGTCAAAGGCCAGTTTTAGGCGATCTGCCATCGAAAGGAATCTCTCAATGCTTTGCTGTATACCCGACAATTAGTCAGGTTGAATCGTCGCCATCATTGTTTTGTGATATCTTTAAAAACCTTTCCAATAAGTGGTCAAGGTTCAACAGCCAGCAATCCAAATCGTCTACTGTACGATGCTTCCTTGTTTACAGAGGAAAAATATCGCTGAAACGTTTTCATTTCAATGGCAGTATTTCTTTGTTTCTCTTATTTTTGCTCTTTCATGAATGGTTTTTTTGTTTCCTAATTTGCATAATCCGTAATAGGCTTGTGGGCATTACGGGAGAATAATGCCCTGGGCGTTTTTAGCTACGCTTCGCAATCAGAGCGCGCGTTATATTAGCTTCAAACCACTATAGCGATATAATAAAGTGCCTTAACTACAACAGCAAACATAATTAATGGTTTGAACCCAGAAGCATCAGTAGTTTGGTATGGTGTGATGTCCGGGTGAGAGCAGAAAGAACTATTGTTGGTAACTGGCTGAAAGACAAATCTTAAATCAAGAACTGGGGAGTCTACCATGGTCATAATGGTTAACATTCAGCTCAGATGAGAAAGCGCTGACTTCACAATCCATTTGTCCTAACCACCCAATTCTATGTCAATTTAATAACGCTTTTCATGGAGGCGCTGATTAGAAAAGAGGCAAGAGTGGGGAGTTGTGAATGATCGGGTATCGCATTCATTTTTGTTTTTACGCAATAACTGTATATAATGATAGAAAGAAACTAAATTTTATGCTTCATAGCTGAGACAATAGACAAAAAAAGGTAAAGGTTGTGATCGAAATGTGATGGGGTTAAAGGAATCTGCCTGGAGTATGATCAAATGAAATGAAAGTACGCCGACAAAGTGTTATATAATAACTCGTACTCAAGGTTTTCATATAGTTACCTGACGACGGCGACCATAACATCTTATTGTTTTAAAGAAGTTTTACTGTTATCCAGATAACACCACAATGGCGATGAAGCAATTGTGTCCTGATTGACTTCTAGCTTTCTTATAAAGTAGACTCGTTGTGACTCTCGGACCAATTCAAAGGCATCATGATTTCTTTCGCTCTCTTTCATCACAATAATCCAAGTAAACCCTCAAGTGTTGCATTTTAAAAGGAGCCTAAACGTATTTGTCTTGTCATTGGTTAAGCCAGAAATCTCTGAAGGGAGACAGCGTTTTGCCGTCCATAATCTACTTCTGTTTCATAACATTTTGTAATAAATTGATCAGCGTTAAAGCCGAGGGCACATAATATTTTCGCTGATAAATTCGGTCTTAATTGTGTCTATCCGAGTGATGCAATGTTTGATTGCTTCTTTTCTATTCGAAACTTGCTTTTCTCCCGTCAATTTATTTTGCTAAATACGTTAATCTTCAGATCGATTTAGTTTTATAGGAAGGTGGGTGGATGTGATGGTTTTAAAGCAATGCTGTGCGATACAGATCATTTTTGCTTTCAAGAAGAAGTCTGGTAAAACAGGAAGTTTCACAAAAAGGAGGCTATTTCAGTCTTTAAATGCATTTTTACACAAAAAAGTGGGGGTAAAGTAATTTTAATTATTTCAGAATTTTACGAACAGTTGTGAAAGCTTCAGTAAATTTAACTCAAGTTAACAGATCCTAATGTTCTATTTAATTAAGCAAAATCCAGGGAGTCGTTTTTGTTCCTCCACTACTTCTCACCTTTTACTTAAACAACTTCTTTCAATGAATGATCATAAGCACGATATTTCTAAGATGTTTGTTTGGTGATATATTGTTAGATTAGAAATGTTAACGAAACTAAACACGTGTACAGTTAAATGAAATCTTACCATCTTCCATAGGCAAAGGAGCAGCTGAAAGATGTCCAAATAAAGCAACAAGGCAAAGGAAGATTTTCAAAGCTTTAGAATTCATCTTGGTGAGCTCTCTACTTCGTGACGATATTTCGAGCAATAATGCCATGCACTCCAGCACGGAGAAATTTATAACCCATCGATATCGGGATTATACAATTTGATATTGTTTGCGGGTTCAGATATCGGTTGCTAAGAAGACATAATTCATAACAATATACAAACACTCGAAATAGGAGCGTGCGAGCTTAGCGAGAATTGCTTCGTCACTGCCACTATAAGTATTTCAGGAAGCTGGTCTTTTAGTAGGAGAAAGACCGCAGGCAAAATAGCATACACAAATGCCGGTCTTTTTTGGATAATTGAGGATATAATTAGACTGCTTTAGACGTCAAGGAATTCAGCTGGTAAAACAACTAAATCAGTTAACAAAGATGATGCATTATACAAGTCTTCTCCTTAACTGAAGGAGGAACTTCAACAGCAAACAAACATACATACTTAAAATGAAACTGATTTGTAACTGGAATATTTTAGAAGGAATTATTGAATGTAAACTTGTATTGGCAGGTTAGCCATTGAATGACAGTTATTAAGATGATTTCTTTAACTGCAAGAGCGGAGTTTACTGATCTCATAGTCATTTTCATGGATAACGAGACTAGAAACCAAATGTGGCAATTCTTGAAATGTCCCTAACTATCACTCAGCTTAACCAGTCTAGAAACATCTTAACTGCAAGCAACTATGAAGTGATTACATAACACTTGTCAAATTGAATAATAGCGTGATCTTTTGTGTGTGCCGATCGAGGGGCAGAGTGAATCAAAATGGTTCATTCCGCTGCCAGTTCCTATTATTATTTATGTGGTTTGCCGCAGCGTTCTAGGGGTCATTAAACTTTCCTGTAACTAAATATTCCGTAAAATATGGGGGTGATGAGTAGTTAAAAAAAAAAAAAAAGTCACGGAACCGTTAAGTTGTATGCAAATGTACTGAATGGAAAAAATGGCGCAAATAATGTCAGCAACAATAACTTTTTCATAGGAACAAAGTAATATGCTATCTACGAAATACCTTTTTACCTAAAACGAACTTCAAATAATTTATATGTAGCGCAGACTGTTGAACACAGACCCAGTAGAGTCAAGTTATATTCGAGACCCTTTTGAGATTTTGTAACAATCTCGCGAACTAGTGCAATCCTTACTGTGTAGTTGCAATGATCACGTGCCGATGTTATCTAATTTATCTACTCAATACAATGGAATATATTTGACTGGTGCAATTAAGGATAAAATGAAAACCAACATTCTTGTTAAGAAAACATAATAAAAAAAAAAAGAACCATTTTTCTCATTTCTATCGAATTATCAGGAGAACGACGGTCTCAATGGGTTAACCGTCGCTAGTGAAACGGCCTTAATTAATATTTTATCATCAAATACGATTACCGTCAACGGTTAAATAATTAACATTTTTTTTTTTATTGTCGACCGTAGAGGAGACCCTCTAGAAGCTCGTACGTAAGTTTGCAAGTTACAGAAATGCTGTGAGAACACAAGCAGTACTTAAGTATTTCCAGAACTTTCTCCAGTGGTGAAAGAGAATACATGTTGTCATCGTCTGTTTAGTAATAGAGCACCAATAATTTCAAAATTTGGTAAGAAAAAAAACGAGGTACACGAGCCTTTAGGCGAATGTGTCACTGATGTTTTTACCGCGTCTTGACGTGTTCTGTGATCTATTACTAAAGAAACGTACGGCGTCATGGAATCTACTTGTTTTATACAATAAAGAAATTTTTAATCTTTGCTTATGGGCTCCAATAGATCATAAATAAGAACCAAAAAAAATGCAGGAATAACTCGATATTTTATATGATACCCGATTGAACAACGAAGCAACGTTCGCTATCTTTTAAATAAACACTGCAAGAGAAAGAAAATCGTCTTATTCCGATTTTAAAAACTTAAATTGTCTTCTCTCTTTATGCCAGCAGTACGTGCGGCATGTTAAGCACATGGCATATATGGCTGTCTTTTTAGCTCGCGTTGTTTTACAGGTTACAATTGTTTTCTGATATTGATTATCGGTTTTACAATGCATCAGTGGTATCACTATATTGGCTTGGTGTTGAAACTTCGCAATTATTAGAATTATTGACGACGTGGATCGTAAACACTTTGATTATTTTCAACCACAACAAGTCATTTGAGTTATTTGTGAACCTTCTCTGATGTTTGTCGGCTTGGTAAAGTTTGGCATATTGGAACAACCACGGCTACTTGTAAATTAAAGAAAAAATTACCTTTAAGAAATACATTTCTCTTTCTTGGGCCAGTCAACGATTTAATGTCGAAGCCTAAAAATATAGCCTAAAAATTGGAGAGGAAAATTATCAACCCGCAGTAGGCCGGGGGTCAAAAAATCCTTGGCTGATTAATCTTCTCTTGAACGTAATTGATCACATATTTTTCACGCACGATCTCTTCGGGTTTTCGTGTTCACAGATCGACTAATGTCTCTGCACTGACCTAGGGTAATAAGCCATTTTCTAGTGTTTAGTTCAAATGTTTTCTTTAATTAAATAAAACTTAGGGTTTCATTGACTCTTATTCTTGGGTTCTGCTCGTGGATTCCCCCACCGGCATATATTCAGAGCTTATGGATACTAACTACTTAAAGCCAGCATTTCTTGTGTGATTTTCTTGATCAGCTTTCCCCCATATTTTGGGAAACTCGGAAACTGGAATAAGAATGTGCGAAACCCGTATTTAACGCATTCTGTGTTTTGCTATGAAAGAAGAAACTTCAATGAAGGAATATTGTACCAGTTTGGTAAGACGCCGGGAGATATTTTGTGCGGGTCCGACACCTGTCGGACTTGCAGATCGAGTGTTTCATCTAGCTAGCGGTCTACAAAAGACTGAAACCCAAGTAAGAAAACGGAGTAGAGCGGTCTGAGTTAATTCCATAAATATAGCCAAAAGTAAAAAAAAATTAAGCTGCACCTTTCTGTAGTCTTACAGCTGGAAGAATGTTTGCTCATTACCATACCTAACAGGAGCTTAATTGAGCAAACTACGAGGGCAACGAAGAGGTTACCAATTAAAAGGTTCAATGAGCAGAACAGTTGCTTTGCACGTGGGTCTCAATCATACATTTCGTGGTGGTCCTCCGGAAAACAAAACTTGAAATAACCACGTGATACGTTTTTGCAGAACTTGAGCCAAGACCGCTAAATTTTGAATCTTCTCTTGTAATGTAGTTAATATGACGAAGATTTAAACCGAAAAGCGCAATGAACAGATCGATAGCAAGACTAAAATACGTATATTCAATTTTTTATAGACATCACTATTGGCGGCACCTCCATCACTGCTTATAAGCTCAAGCTTAAGCCACATGACAACATTTTGAGTTTTATGGTCAGAACCTAGACAATCTTGTTTGGACTTGCGAATAACCAGATTAAGCGATGGATCCGTAGAGATTGATTTTACAGATAAACAATCTCCACTAAGAGCAGATGAGTGGGTAAGCGTTTAAAATGAGTTGGTTTTCCGTTGAAGAAATGCTTTAACAGCAAGACCATACCCAGGCAGTCACAGGGGAGGCCATTGCGCTTTGTGTGGCATCTTCATTCATATGTTCGCATTCCTAGCCATTTGGCCAGGGAGGAACATTGGGTGAGATTTTTAAAGTGCCACTGCGACGAAATTTTTCGAATTCCTTGTTTTTGCATTTTCTGAATCTTTAAGTGGTACTTACTCACCTGTCCAAGCCGTTTTGTCCAACAAGCGCGGGAAGATGGTTTTTTTGACGGTTTTTTCCGAGAATTTTTCGTCCGCCATTATCAAATCATGTTCCTGCAACCCCATAAGGCCTTGCTGCTTTGTGACGTCATACTCCTAACCAACTAGGCTCACATGGCGAATTTTGTTATAACATCTCTATGTAGTTCGCAGTTAACTGGCTTCGCAACGTGAATCTAGCGCTCTATTCGAATCGAATCGTGCCCGATCGATGTGTAGTACACGGATGCAGCAATAGATCAGATATGAATGCAGGTATTTCCGCTCATTTAAGTCCTACGATTAAAAATTGAGCGAGATAAGTGGTTGAGATTCGTGCACACTCACCGCGCGAACTTCAACCCAAGCGGAAAGTTTGTGGCGGGTGTCAGTCCATTTCGCGGAGGAATGTTTTTCAAAAGCGTTTTATATAGAAGGTTGTCGTTGTCGGCTTATTCTTGGCTCAATTCCTACAATATGGAAGATCGAGCCAGGGAAACAAACGACAACACCGCAAGGTAAGCCTTGTTTAATTTTATCTAAGCTTCAGTATTGTGTCAGCCGTGAAGTTTTTTCAGTTTTTCGTAGAAGTATCCTATATGTTAAGTCCCAGACATCTCTGCGATTTGTAAATATATCTTCAAGTAACTCATCAATTTTAGTATTGTTCATATCGTCGCGCTATTGTATTTTAGTTTTTTTATACCTTCTGTTTATTCCAGTCATGTGGCACACTCGTAAGATTCTGGTTTACCGAAGAGCCTTTCAATGGTTTCCAAAATTTTCAATTCAACCGGAATAATTTACGATAGTTTTTTTCCTCAAACACAGGTTTCTATACCTACTTTCCACAGAGATCGTAAATGAACTGTAACATTTCTCACAGTCACCAGAAGTTTCATCCCCAGAAGCTGGCCACTCGGTAATTTAATGGGTTTTTAGATGTAGGCGCCCTTCACGTTATGTAATCTGGTAATTACTGTTCTTTTCGCTGGATAGAGACAATATTGTGAGAGAAACTCGTTTTCGTTAGAGCGTTTTGCTGTGTACATTTCCGTTGACCTAAAATAAACTCAAAGGTCCCACAGTTTTGTACCCATTGCGAAATCTGTTTGAATAAAATGGCAGTTTAAGCTCAGTTTCCTAAGCGTCAGTTTCCTGTTCCTCACCTTGTGCACCTTGATAATTATGCTAGGACAAATGCGTAATTTTACAGGTAATGTGGATTGTTGGGATTTTTAGGGAGGCAAGGTTAAGCCATTTTATCATGCAACAACAATGAGGGAGGGGAGGGGTGTCTAGCTTAAGAAAATGCAGTTTTAATCAAAACTATACACCTAATTGCAACATTCAAGAAATGAGGGGTGACAGAATCTTTAAAATAATCCCTCACTGTGTTACCTATAGAGCTTTAAAAATTCCATGACTTGCCAGGCCTGGAAAAAGAAGATTTATAATTCCAGGACTTCCCATGTTTCCATTACCCATGCAAGCCCTGATCAGTGTTGCTTAATTCTTATTTCCCTTTATTTTTCTCTTTAAATTCATCCAGGCCTTGTTGATATTGCAATTAGACGTATTTTTAACAGAAGGACTAAACAGAAAACAGAGAATACTGTGACATTCTCTCATTTTTATCAATGAGTTGGATATTTCAGAATACAATCAGTCACACAGTCAGTGTTAACGTCATTGAAGTGCTGTGGTGTACTGAGGAGACCCTGAGTAGCATGCAGTACACTCCCCAAGGAATACATTTAATTTCTGGTGCTTTAGCCAGTTGGAAGTTCTGACAGGATTTGTTCATTACTAGTCTATAAAAGCCAATTTCATTGCTGATCTTTAAGGAAGAATATTACTACATGCAGCTGTAAGCAAGCACACCCTACATATTTTTGGCTGTTTAGGGTCTAAAATTAACTTTTTTGACTTTGGCTACAGCTTTCAACTTAATGAAACCTTTCCATCACAAGCTAGTGATGTGCAGTCGCCAACAGTTTTTCCTCTTTATGGTAATGGAGTCAAGATGAAAAGTCTGCTATTGCCAAAAGCAGTCTGAATTTTCTGTCAGTGTAATTGCTTTGGCCAAAATTAACACTAATTTGGGAATGAGATAAATATATGACAGTGGCATAGTCCTGAAAATAGTTATCCCCCCATTGATGGCCAGTTGAAAATTCTCATCATCAATGTGAACTTTTAGCAGCACTGGCAGCTAGGAAGGGGTGATTTCAGACTCTGCTGTTGCCCCTCTAAAATTCCAGAGTCCACGGATCATCCACTCAAGCTGTGATCAGATCCTTGCACGCAATGTTACAACATATCACAAACATACTTTCTTTGGAGTCTTGGCACTCAACTTTGGTTAGCGCCAACAGCTAAAGCGAGTATCGACCACTGTTTTTTAAAACAACAACAACAATAACAATAACAATAACGATAACGATAACGATAACGATAACGATAACGATAACGATAACGATAACGATAACGATAGCGATAGCGATAACGATAACGATAACGATAACGATAACGATAACGATAACGATAACGATAACGATAACAAATTTTATCGAAAATTGGAAGTATAACTAATCACATTACTTTCCCTCGCAAATAGCAAGTAAATTAATCGAGGTGGGGAGATCTGAGGACATATTAAAAGTACAAGGTTTATCTATAGATGGGCTAAGTAACAGTGAAGACACTACGATGCAGTAATTAGAATTAACTAACATAAAACAAAGCAGGTTCATTTAGATTACGAAAAGAGGCTAACCTAAAGTATTAAATAACTCGGTAAGACTGGAGACTTAATCATCTTCTGACCGCAAGTAATTTAGTAATAATTCCTTTATCTTTTTACGAAAGGGCTAACATTTAAGTGGTTTAATCGAATAAAGGATAGAGTTCCAAATTTGGGCACCGATTCTCGAGAAAAAGGCATACATTTTATCAGTTCTAGAGAACTTAACATAAAACGAGTTGCTAGAGACATCTTGTTCTGTAGTTATGAATCTGACTTGTTTTAACAAAGGGATTGAGCATACTAACTGGTGCTGTCTGTGTTTTGATATCATACAATATATAGCTCAATCTCTGAAAAAAAGGTATGTGGGGGAAGACAATTCGATTTGAGAAACAAGGGTGCGGTGTGTTTTTTTAGACTTACTGAAGTAAATAAGACGTGGGGCCCGCTTTTGTAGAGTTACGCTCTTTCTTTGAAATGTCAAGGCACAATTTCCCCAAGCACATTAGCATACCATGAGTTAAGGGACAATTAATGAGTTGTAATCTAAAAGTAAAACACGACGCGGGACATAATGTCGAATCATGACTATAATTCCTATCGCCGGACTTGCTGATTTTGTGGCAGATAGATTCTATCTGGTATTTCCACGAACGATTTGAATCAATCATTAAGCCAAGATATTTTTTACAACGTCTTTTCACGGGGAGCACACAATCTAGCTGAGTAGGGAGAGAGTAAATAAATGAACGAAAAATAGTCTACCTTTATCTCCTCTTGTCATCTCTTAGCTTACGCGATTTTACTGGGAAAACCACTGCTTACAAATCCTGCCTAACACTGTAGCGCTAAACTCGTACAAAAAAAAAAAAAAGTAAAAGCTGAGCACGGAAAGGCCTAGGTACGAATACGCTACAGCGTTACGCATGATTTGTAAGCGGCGGTTTTTTCAGTAAAATCGTGTAAGCTAAGAGACGATAAAGGGATGACAAGAGGAGACAAAGGTAAACTATTCATTCTTTTCGTTCCTTTTGTACTCTCTTCCTACTCAGCAAGACTTTGTGCTCCCTGTGGTCTCCCATTTCAAGGTTTGCGTAGTAGTTAGCCGGTCACGGAGTCAAGAATTCTTTTGCCGTGCATGAAAGAGTACAAAGTTTCATTTTGATCAGAGACAGTTAATTTGTTTGTTGGCCATAAGCCATTCGTTGACGTTGTCAAGCTCGTGTTTAAGAGACTCGAGTTCCTTTAAATTTAAGATGTTATTTGCGAGTATTATACTGGTATCGTCAGCAAATAGATGAAGGGCAAATAACAAAGAGGATTTGTAAATATCATTGATATACAGAAGGAAAAAGAGTCGTCCGAGGACTGAGCCTTGTGGCACGCCGCACAAGGTCGTCTCAACCTCAGAAACAACATCATTTACTTCCCCATTTTGCTTTCGATCAGTTAGGTATGATCTGAACCAGGAGTTGATTATATCTCTAACACCATTATTTTCAAGTTTAGCTACCAAAATTTCATATTAACGGTATCAAAAGCCTTCTTGAGATCGATGAAAACACCGTACGGAAATTTACCGTTGTCCATCTCTTGGAGAATTGTGTCAACAATATCAAGTATTGCATGCTGAGTACTGTGCTTATTACGCAAACCGTACTGCTGTTCATAGAGAATATTGCAATCTTTGATAAACTTGGTAAGTCTAGAGTACATAGGTTTTTCAAAACTCCTGTTATAAATCGAGAGCAGTGAGTTATAGGTCGGTAGTTTTCAGGCAGTGAGTTTAGTTGGAAAAATCCCTGAGCAAATAGACTGATTATATTAGAAATCGTGGCTAGAGGTACGAATATGATCCTTTTTGCCAATTTCAGCAGCCTAACTGGAGATGAGCAAAGACCATGGGCCTTGAACTGTTGTCTTGTAAAATTGAAATTTCCAAAGCAATATCTTCTGGAATAGTAGGCTCAAAGAAAAAAAAATGCGATTAAGTGGTGGATCTGAATAATCAAAGAATATATTTATGTCTTGAGGAACTTTAGAAGGCAGTTTGCCTCCAACAGCGGCGAAATATTTGCTAAGAATATTGCTTATTTCCTTCGGGTCACTAGTTTTAACTTCATTCGGGTTTAGGCGAACAGAGCTAGTTGGATTGAGCTTGTTTTTCTTTTGATTTACAGCTTCCAGTTAGCTCGATAATTAATCATTTCCAAGTTTGACGCACTTTACGTATGTTGAGATCAAAGAAACTTTGGTAGTAGTTCTCTTTACTTAATCTCGTAAGGGAGATGATTTTCAGTATTTCTATAAAAATTGTATTGGTCCCAGCCCGAGGTATAGAAGATGGCATTCTTTACCCTGGCTGATTTTCTTAACCCCGTAGTCTTCCATGGTTTAGCAAGGATACACTTCTTAAAGGGGCGTGTTTATTAAACGTTTTATTGACGCCTTTGTAAAACCAGGAGAACGATTGATTGGCATCAGTATGTTTGCAAATATTATTTCCATTAATATTCTGCAAGTCGTCCATGAAAGATGTTGCATTGAGGGTAGAGTAATCACGAACCTTAGTTTTCTTGTTTGGGAAAAAAATACACAACAGCTAACCAGTGACTCCTAAACAAAGAAAGAACAATGGCTATTCCCTTGTTTACCAGTACACCAGGACAGAACCGGTTTGTGTGTAACTACAAGTTCCATATTTTAACAGATCTATGTGGAAGTCTCCCATGAGATAAACATTTAGATTTTGACCACATTGGAGCTCGAGAAACTCATTAGCGTTAGCCTAGAAGTAAACAGCACATACAGATTACTTATTGTAAGGCAAATGGAGTTCAATCCAAAGGGCTTGATAGCAAGAACTCAAGTATTATAAGGCTTGGCTTTTTTGTAATAAGATGGCCCCCTCAAAGAAATCAATTGTTTTTTTTATTAGTATTAAATTATTTATTGCGCTCATTTATTTGGAATTAAATATAATTTCACTTGTTTAACAACATGACAGTGGTTTTAAGTGTCACGTGACATTTCTTAAATAATGACGTCACAATGCGTGTTTTTGGAAATGGAGCATGTTTACACTGAGAATTCCCAAAATGTTTTTGATTCAATTTGTTTAGAATCACTATTAAATTAAAAATCTGCCTTTTAAGGTGGTATAGGTTATTTTCGTTTAAAGATATTTAAACATTTAGCATGTCACGTGACCTGTTTCTTTGTATTACCGTTTCCGTAACATGTGAACATAATTAAAAGCTGGCATAAAATAGCACTCGACAGAAGTAAAACAGCAAAGAACAAAAAATAAAATTGCGAAAGATGTCTTTCAGTACCCCGTTATCGATTGGAGATTTGAATTGTTTTAGCCGTTAAGGAGTCACGTGACCAAAATTTAACATTAAAAAGCCTGTCAAATCAGCAAGCATGTGGATATAAAACTGCTTGCCAAGTTTCATAACGATTGGATACACCGATCCCCTTTAAAAAATACATGTATATAAATTAGCTAGGTCAAGCCTTAA
>JAHPZR010019882.1:0-10000 GCA_019787425.1 Platygyra sinensis
CAATTAAGACCGAATTTATCAGCGAAAATATTATGTGCCCTCGGCTTTAACGCTGATCAATTTATTACAAAATGTTATGAAACAGAAGTAGATTATGGACGGCAAAACGCTGTCTCCCTTCAGAGATTTCTGGCTTAACCAATGACAAGACAAATACGTTTAGGCTCCTTTTAAAATGCAACACTTGAGGGTTTACTTGGATTATTGTGATGAAAGAGAGCGAAAGAAATCATGATGCCTTTGAATTGGTCCGAGAGTCACAACGAGTCTACTTTATAAGAAAGCTAGAAGTCAATCAGGACACAATTGCTTCATCGCCATTGTGGTGTTATCTGGATAACAGTAAAACTTCTTTAAAACAATAAGATGTTATGGTCGCCGTCGTCAGGTAACTATATGAAAACCTTGAGTACGAGTTATTATATAACACTTTGTCGGCGTACTTTCATTTCATTTGATCATACTCCAGGCAGATTCCTTTAACCCCATCACATTTCGATCACAACCTTTACCTTTTTTTGTCTATTGTCTCAGCTATGAAGCATAAAATTTAGTTTCTTTCTATCATTATATACAGTTATTGCGTAAAAACAAAAATGAATGCGATACCCGATCATTCACAACTCCCCACTCTTGCCTCTTTTCTAATCAGCGCCTCCATTGAAAAGCGTTATTAAATTGACATAGAATTGGGTGGTTAGACAAATGGATTGTGAAGTCAGCGCTTTCTCATCTGAGCTGAATGTTAACCATTATGACCATGGTAGACTCCCCAGTTCTTGATTTTAAGAATTTGTCTTTCAGCCAGTTACCAACAATAGTTCTTTCTGCTCTCACCCGGACAATCACACCATACCAACTACTGATGCTTCTGGGTTCAAACCATTAATTATGTTTGCTGTTGTAGTTAAGGCACTTTATTATATCGCTATAGTGTTTGAAGCTAATATAACGCGCGCTCTGATTGGCGAAGCGTAGCTAAACGCCAGGGCATTATTCTCCCGTAATGCCCACAAGCCTATTACGGATTATGCAAATTAGGAAACAAAAAAACCCATTCATGAAAGAGCAAAATAAGAGAAACAAAGAAATACTGCCATTGAAATGAAAACGTTTCAGCGATATTTTTCCTCTGTAAACAAGGAAAGCATCGTACAGTAGACGATTTGGAATTGCTGGCTGTTGACCTTGACCACTTATTGGAAAGGTTTTTAAAGATATCACAAAACAATGATGGCGACGATTCAACCTGACTAATTGTCGGGTATACAGCAAAGCATTGAGAGATTCCTTTCCGATGGCAGATCGCCTAAAACTGGCCTTTGACCATCCAAAAGGCAATTTATGGCACCAGAGTAGTACAGCAGTCAATCTTGCTTTATCTTCAAGGCGCAGCAAATGTAAAGCAGCATCTCTGAGCGTCGTATTCAAGATCCTTAACGGGCCAGTAAAGATAATCCAGGAAACTCGCAAAAGGCGAATAGTTATCATCGAAAGTAATGACGAAGAACAGCGCAAAACGTTCAAATTGTTTTACCAATACGGCCGCACTGCTTTTAAGCCGTTGATTCTTGAATTGAGTATGTCCATGAAGTTTCTATTTTCATATAGTAACACGTCTACACTAAAATAATACTTTTCACGGTTGTAAGTTCACGCGTCAGTTCACTGAATTCTGTTATGCAGTTTGATCAGGGTTTGAAACAATGAATGAATGAATGAATCAACAAGCGCGCGCATTACCGGATGTGAAGTAACAACTTACGCTTGAATTTAGCTTTTTTTTTTCTTTCCTTTGGGATTTGTTTTGTTAGTAATACAAAAAAAACAACTTAATCAATCTCGACAGCTCGATCGCTAATTCAAACAATAGCTATCGCTCGGTCAATACGGGAAAGATTTTCCTGTAATGACTTCGCTGTTGAGTAGTTAGGACTACATTGTGGGATGATATATTTAAAAAAATAATAATAATTACTTCAATCCCCCACCATAAGCTATCATTAATCCGGACATTAAGATAATTGCAAGGACATAAATCATAGTTCTAGTTCTCAGTCTCATATAAGACGATGATATCTTTATGTTACAGACGAAGCCGAAGATAATGGACAAGAAAAAGAAGAAGAAGAAGAAGAAGAAGAAGAAGAGGAAGAAGAAGAAGAAGAAGAAGAAGAAGAAGAAGAAGAAGAAGAAGAAGAAGAAGAAGAAGAAGAAGAAGAAGAAGAAGAAGATAGTGGTGAAGAGGAGAGTGGAGAGGAGGAGAGTGGAGAAGAGGAAAGTGGAGGAGAGGAAAGTGGAGAAGAGGAAAGTGGAGAAGAGGAAAGTGGAGAAGAGGAAAGTGGAGAAGAGGAGGAAGAAGAAGAAGAAGAAGAAGAAGAAGAAGAAGAAGAAGAAGAGGAAGAAGAAGAAGAAGAAGAAGAGGAAGAAGAAGAAGAAGAAGAAGAAGAAGAAGAGGAAGAAGAAGAAGAAGAAGAAGAGGAAGAAGAAGAAGACGAAGAGGAGGAGGAGGAAGAAGAAGAAGAAGAAGAGGAAGATGATGACGACGATGACGACGACGACGACGACGACGATGATGATGATGATGATGATGATGACGATGATGATGATGATGATGACAAATAACCCTAGGCTATACTCTCCCAATATCAACAACTCTGCCACGCACTGCAAGACGCCTATTAATGTTAAGGGATCTGACTTCTGTGCGTAATGAGAAGCAATGAGACATATGTAGTTGTTGGACAATTATCACTGACAATTATAAAATAAGTTCTTCATTTTAAGCTACTGACAAAGAAACATCGTTTTTGCTTCACACCATTCGCATACAATGAATTATTCTCAAAGTGATATAATGATTAAAACCAAACAATGCACATAGTTGTGACGTTTTTTCTTTAGGAAAAAAAAAAGAAAAAAAAAATATATTCCTTTTTGCGCTTTACGCCATGCGTCATGGGTCATTAAGAAACTGAGAACAAACCCCTAATTTTAACCGCATCTTACCACAAGTTTTCACATCAAATTCCTACATTCCTGAAATGTTCGGATTGGTGTTACATGCAAGCGGTTCAGAATTTTACTCCCATGAATCGTTTCTGTTTATTCGGACTAATAAAAATTACCTTGGAAAAAAGAAACTAAAATTACATCACTCTGAAATTTACTATTGGAGTATGTTGGAATCTTATCCTTATTAGGTCATAAATCTCAAGTGGTTCTTTTTCAATTCACTCTAGCTGGCATATCGATTCGATATTTCAGAGGGGTTGGTTGTAGTCAGTAGGGCTTGGATGGATGAACTGATGTGAATTTCAATATTAGCTGAAAGAAAACGCAGTTTTTTTTAATTAGATTGCTGATATTAAAGATCTAAAGATTTACTGACAGTTGAGAATAACTGACTTAGAAAATCGCTCAAAATTTAGATGATGACCGAGAATCCCACACCCAATCGAGGCCCTCCGTGTTACCTCAACAATTCCTGGAACAATAAATGCTTTATTTAAGATTTTCTCTCTAGCAAACATGTGTACTCTTTTACGTAATGTGAATCGCAAAGAATGTCAAGCAATTTTCTAAATATACTCTTCAAATAGTCATCAATATAATGCTTTTGTCACTGAAACCAAAAATACCATATTTAAGCCATAAAGGTCAGCTACCTCAGTATTAATTATTTTTTTTTGCCGACTCATGATTATAGTCAAATAGTCCTACGACAGTTTTTTGATAAATTTTTCTGTGTTAAAAACCGCATGCTTACGTCCTGTAAGCGTCCTTTGCGTTTCCGAGTCATAGGAAAAACCAAAGAGGAATACAAATATTTTTTGATGACGTTGAAAGACAATTGCTTTAAGGTTCTGCATCTCATTAAAACATTATTTTTATGGTGTTTAAAACCGCAACCCAGCCTTCACAAAGTCAATAAATTAGAAAATTGAGTTGCCATTCAGTATATGCAATACCCTTTTTCATCGTTCGTCAAAAATGGAATACATCAAAAACTATAAATTTATTTTACAAATTCAGAGAATAGTCCTTGCCCCAGATTATCAAAACTACTCTATGCGAACTACCGAACCTAAACAGGAGATCCATATCATCAAAAATTTAAAATGTAAACGCTACTTGACTGTATAAATTTTCTTAGTTTCTCCTGTGTATGAACCAAATTGCGTGACTGCAATACGTTGGCTCTGCCACATAGCTCACTGATAGCTGATTAAGAAATAATTGGTAATGCTTCATCAAAAAGCTGACGCTCAACTGATATTGATACTTATCATATTTTTAGCCACCCTACTTACACAATCTAAACAGCTAACACCCATGTATTCTAAATTTAGATCACAGGGTTCAAGCCATCTCAACTGATCATATAAGTCTTCCCAGTAGCTCATTAAATATGCATAAACATTTCCAGCAATCAAATCACTTGCTGATCAATCGGAGGTGAATTTATTAGCACTTTCTGTCTTTTCTGTGGTTGAACGTTCAGGTATTAGTAGTTTGTCGTGTATTATTGGCAATTATTTGCTTTACTACTATGGCCGACAAGAGTATAAGCAGAGCTCGCAAACGAACATACAATAAAATCAGCGATACACAAAGGTCAAAGTTGCAGGAATATTATGACCGAGGCATGAAAACGTGCGGTTCGGATAATTTTGATAGAATTGGAATGGCAGCCGAAGTAACTGGGCTTACCATTGATCAAGTTAAGGTAAGGTATTTATTAGTTAGACTGATACATTACAAGAGACTATGAGGTGATCATAGTCTCTTGTACATTATCATTCCCTATATGTATGCGGAATGCCCTGCCACTTTTAATGTTATTTGCATTTCGTTGAATAATAATTAATAGCCTGCCTGATCACTGTTGGGTGCATCCTTCTTTATGCATTGTTCTTCAGAAGCTTATGCACCTGTCAATTGAAACCCCCCCCCCCTCCCCCCCACCCCGGGGAAGTATGGGGCATTGATGGGGGTTACTAAGGGTTTTGGCACCTTTTTGTGTCCGAGGGGGTGGGGGATTTGTTGTTTTTTGTTGCATCAGTTTTGCCCATGGGGTGGGGGATTAGTAAGGTTTTGACATTCGTGAACGAGCGAGGACTGAGGCGAGTGAGTCGTATCCATGTGCTTTCTCATCCCCAAAGGCGGTTTCAAGATGGACGACATTAAGGATGTTCGCGCCCATTGCTACTGCGCATCTCTAGTGCGCACGCTATTCATTGGTCACGCGCGTGCCACGTCATTTTCAAGCGCACGCACGGATTCGAAAACTCAACAAAATATAGGGCTGATGACCTTTGCGTTAACTTTGTGTGCGAATATTTTTGTTGGATGCTCGGTGACCCCCACTTTTTTTTCGGCAGATCACTTCCTTTTCTGATTCTTTCCATTATACTAAAAAACAAAGAAAGTCTCTACGTGGGAAGTTTTAATTATTTCTTATATACTATTCAAATAGGGCCGAATTGGTACGTGGATACAGGTGTGCGTAACTCAGAAGTGGTCATTTTTAAGGCTAATTCTAGCTGATTTAATGACATATGCAGCAAAGATCTATCAAATAGGCCTATATATGCTGTTTTAAGCACACATAACTTAGATATGATTCCTCAACTTAAATATATGCGGATAGTAATGAATCCGGCCAGAATCGCCTCGAATGACTGGAAATCCTAGAAATGCTATGGCCCGGGCTGCGCCTTATCTTCAAAACTAGTTCGGTGACCCCCGATTTTTTTTACGTTTTTAATCTAATCTTATCATTTTCTACCTGCAGTCAAAGTTTTAAAAAAATCTGTGCGTGGGAAGTTTTTGGGCGCGAACGTCCTTAAGGTATTGTGTTGATTTATATTTTTTCTAATTAAACTGAGAGCTCACGAGTTATTTATTATAGTTTTAAAATCGATTAAGATGAAGTAAAATTAATATTCTAAAGATTGATGGTATGTTTCTTGCGTTGATTTTCAGTGGATATTTCAATGATTTTAAAATATTCATCAACAAGTTCCTAATTTCCGGGTTTACATTTGACGCCAAGGTTAAACTTGGGCAACAAGTTTAACAGGCAATTGCAATTTGCCAGCACCAAAACCAAGGATTCATAAATTTTCATGTTCTGGTGTAACAACGGGTTTGCGTTAACTATTTCTGTGGCGAGGAAGGCAACAATTCTAATACTCTATCCCCGTCACGTCTTTACAATGGAAAAGTAGTAGGGAATTAAGTTACTACTGCATAATCGATTCGCAATCCATACAAGTTCCCTGATTCTCCAGCAGCCGTCCACGAGGGCTGCAAGTGCAATCATTCATCTCCAGCAAGGTTAATCCTCCATTCATCAGAAAGTAAGTGGGTATTCTCAACCAGGCTGAATAATCAGAAGAATATCTGGAAGCAGAGCTCGAGTAGCCGGGCAGTGAAACAAGTAGTGGAGATTTTCACTGGCTGCCGGCGACTTTTGACAGTTCTGTATCCGCAACGCAGTTGGTACACAAACGCTTCGGTGATCTTCTTGTTTCCCAGCCATGTCTTTGGGTATCAAACTCGAAACATGCGAAATCCTTCTGTCCCGTGTTCGTTTACTGCCGTCCGCCATCCTGCTTTTACTGTGGTGGATGTTGTGCGCATGTGTTGTCATGCACTCTCGCATTGGACATGCGTACTTCATGGTTACTTTGCGTGGTTATATGCCCAAATTTTGACCCAAATAATACCTCGAACGGCGGCTCCATTTTACAGACAAATATATGAGAAATAAGAATTTAAATATGCGGCCTTCTTTGTAAGAGTACAATTCTCAAATTTGATCGATTACCTCTTTTAGCTAGCATTTTTAGTTTTTAATTCATAGAAACTGTAGAATGTCAAACTTCCTCGAGTTATCGAGCATCAAAATCACGATTTTTCCCATACATTCACTGTAAATTTTGCCGCGTTTACCCTACTACCAAGATGACGTGACAACTACGAAGAATAGGGAGGACTGGGGAGAGGCCATTGTCCGTGCTGCTTGTCACGTTCATCTATTGAGCAATACTTAATGTTGTTTTCGTTATTTTCCTTTTTTCAGACTACCTGCTGTCGTTTTGCATAGCAAATGAGAAAGATTGCCCACAGCCCAAACACATAAACGAAATTTTTACGCAGCAGGTCAGTTATTCACGCCGAAAGCTACAGAGGGAGAAAGGAAAGTGTGCAAAATATGATCAAGACTCAGCTTGACGAAGAACTAACTTTTCTGGATCTACACACGTGATGTACACTGCTTTCCCCGGGACTGCGTTATTAATTCCTCTGGTCTCTGTCACTTATTGTTTTGAAGAGTATCTGTTTCAAAGTGTGATCTCTGTACTGCACAACTCGTTTTACTAAAACGGCTTCGATAAAGTGAAGTAATAATTATAACTAACTGATTCACCTTGATTCCATGTTATACAAAACAAACAGGATATCTAGCGCCGATCTTTGTAGCGCCTACTGTAATGGAGTTGACAGATGCATCGAAGTTTCAATCACTAGTTTCTCTAATTTCTTTATAAATCTTTCAGCCTACAATTGTATTCTCTGATAGCGTTGCTCGTGAAGTTTATTAATCGTTTTTGTCTAAGTTAAACCAGACGATAACAGGATGCATATATTTCGCGTGCAAGTAAGATGTTGCGCGTGTATGGTTCAAAGATGGGCGCATAACGTTTGTAACGTCTCCCAAGGCAACACAATGGAAACTGTATGTACATTAGATTAGTTTGGTTTTTTGGTTATGTTTCTGTTATGATAGCATTTACTCATATGATACAAATACCTCGTTGACAATATTAAACAAGACTTGGTTAAGCTTATGTGATTCTACTTTTTGGCGTTTTAAATGCAGAATGAAGTACTTACAGGAGCAGAATTTACTAGAAAGGTCACGGCCATTAACTTGTCGTTCTATTCACGTCTATTTATGGCTCATATCAAATCGTCCCATTCTGAAGTCGCGCTCTGTCTCGTGCATTAGCGTGATTTTTTTATGGCTTGAATCTGGCCCGTTTATCGCTCAGAATTTCGTTCAAAATGTCAGGGCCATAAAAATGTCTCGCTCCTTTCTCGTTCATTTATCGTCCAATTTTTATCGCTCTTGTCAGGCTGATTATCGTCACGCTCTGTCTCGTTCATCAGCGAGATTTTTTATGGCTTGAATCTCGCCCATGTCTCGCTCAGAATTTTCGTACGGGAAGTCCTCTAGAAACACGATCTAAAGAAGATGAAAAAGTAAAATGTAACTCAAAAGGGTATAATTATATTAGGAGATTCATCTGTTCTAGATTTTCATATTTTGAATGTCTTGTAATTGAGCTTTGGCTGGGTATTATTTCAAAGTGATTGAAACCTTTACCTCATTTAGAAGATTTTTCCTGTGAACATCTATCAACTTAGATTTCTGTGTCTCACTTAGCTCCAAAACATCTGGGGATTTTAAACTTTGTGCACTATGTTTGAACTTCTCTTTTTCTGTAGGCGCCATGTCATGCCATTTCTTGGCAGCTTCTTAGTTCTTTTGAACCAAGGACAACTTCTTGCACTCATCTAGTGAAATATAATTAATAAAAGTATCCATAATTTGCATGATTTTCAATTTCCTCAGCAGTCAAAGACAATGGATCAACTAAAAATTATTATCAATCACTCAGTCAATAAACAGCTTTTATTTTGGTGTCTAAGGTCAACATAGCAAAGGATAAACACCATGTACTAATTAAATCAAAATTATACTAAGTAACAACATTAAAAGCTATTAAAACTAAAAATAAGGGTCTAATTATATTTAGAACTGTAAAAAAATAAAATGAAAGGTAGAATATATATATATATATAAACAGAGTTTAAATGAGAAAAAGTCTAAATCATAAAAACTTAATATTATAATTAAAAGCAAAAGAAAAAAATGGTAAGTCAAATTAGATTAAATCTTAGTTTGTATTATACACGGCTAAACTTGTTCATTTGAGCCTCAAAAGTTAATATAACCTTTAATATCCATTCAATTTTTGATTTTATATCATCAGGTTTCTTCCATAATAATTGTTCACTGGATTTATTTGAGAGAAATATGATCAATTTTTCGAAACAAAAGGTTAACAAAGTTTAACAAAACCACTGTCTAGATTGATTTCAATCTGGCATAAAAATTTCATGTGGCTATCCCTTTTCCTTAATAAAATTAAAGTCAGGCAGGCTGGGAGGGAGGCATGGTGACCTCATGGTTATTGTGCTCAACTCCAGAGTGAGCGGTCCGGGGTCCAGCCCTCACAGGGACATAAATGTGTTTAGTTATTGGGCAAGACATTTAACTCTCATGGTGCCTCTCTGACCACCCAGGTGTATAAATGATGGGTCACAACTGGCTTGTATGCAGAGATAGTAGACTACAATATATTCACTTCTCTTATAAACATCATCAGGGTTCATACCTGACTTGAAAAACTCAGCACAGAACATGTTGTAGGAATGTGAGCGACGTGAGCCAGTTGGGATCTTAATTGGCTTTGGAGCTGCTTGTGTTCCAGAACTTATTTTGGCCTTTTGTCTAGCATTCCCAATCCACTTCTATAAAATTTAATGTATGACATTAAAATGATATTTCAAAATGCCTTACACTACAGTAGCAACCCTTCCCTTAACTGCTGTCTCCCTCTGGCCAGCCCTACAATATCCTGGTAACCAGAGGATACTCCCAGAAAAATTGGGTGGGGGTAATTGCAGCATGCTCCTTAAAACCCTTACCCTAGATTAAAAAAAATGACCAAACTCTGCGATTTTCTCTACCCTTATGACCTGACTAAAAATTTGACACCCTTTTTAAGGCCGTTGCGGCTAGCACAGATGCCCCTAAACATAATTTATGAAGGGCTTTTCTTGATAGTGTTAAGGATAATGATGAAAAAGTACTTTCTTCCAAGAAACATACTGAATTCAAGACCAGAGTACAAATTAACCA
>JAHPZR010019882.1:12500-25623 GCA_019787425.1 Platygyra sinensis
GTTCGTTTGCGAGCTCTGCTTATACTCTTGTCGGCCATAGTAGTAAAGCAAATAATTGCCAATAATACACGACAAACTACTAATACCTGAACGTTCAACCACAGAAAAGACAGAAAGTGCTAATAAATTCACCTCCGATTGATCAGCAAGTGATTTGATTGCTGGAAATGTTTATGCATATTTAATGAGCTACTGGGAAGACTTATATGATCAGTTGAGATGGCTTGAACCCTGTGATCTAAATTTAGAATACATGGGTGTTAGCTGTTTAGATTGTGTAAGTAGGGTGGCTAAAAATATGATAAGTATCAATATCAGTTGAGCGTCAGCTTTTTGATGAAGCATTACCAATTATTTCTTAATCAGCTATCAGTGAGCTATGTGGCAGAGCCAACGTATTGCAGTCACGCAATTTGGTTCATACACAGGAGAAACTAAGAAAATTTATACAGTCAAGTAGCGTTTACATTTTAAATTTTTGATGATATGGATCTCCTGTTTAGGTTCGGTAGTTCGCATAGAGTAGTTTTGATAATCTGGGGCAAGGACTATTCTCTGAATTTGTAAAATAAATTTATAGTTTTTGATGTATTCCATTTTTGACGAACGATGAAAAAGGGTATTGCATATACTGAATGGCAACTCAATTTTCTAATTTATTGACTTTGTGAAGGCTGGGTTGCGGTTTTAAACACCATAAAAATAATGTTTTAATGAGATGCAGAACCTTAAAGCAATTGTCTTTCAACGTCATCAAAAAATATTTGTATTCCTCTTTGGTTTTTCCTATGACTCGGAAACGCAAAGGACGCTTACAGGACGTAAGCATGCGGTTTTTAACACAGAAAAATTTATCAAAAAACTGTCGTAGGACTATTTGACTATAATCATGAGTCGGCAAAAAAAAATAATTAATACTGAGGTAGCTGACCTTTATGGCTTAAATATGGTATTTTTGGTTTCAGTGACAAAAGCATTATATTGATGACTATTTGAAGAGTATATTTAGAAAATTGCTTGACATTCTTTGCGATTCACATTACGTAAAAGAGTACACATGTTTGCTAGAGAGAAAATCTTAAATAAAGCATTTATTGTTCCAGGAATTGTTGAGGTAACACGGAGGGCCTCGATTGGGTGTGGGATTCTCGGTCATCATCTAAATTTTGAGCGATTTTCTAAGTCAGTTATTCTCAACTGTCAGTAAATCTTTAGATCTTTAATATCAGCAATCTAATTAAAAAAAACTGCGTTTTCTTTCAGCTAATATTGAAATTCACATCAGTTCATCCATCCAAGCCCTACTGACTACAACCAACCCCTCTGAAATATCGAATCGATATGCCAGCTAGAGTGAATTGAAAAAGAACCACTTGAGATTTATGACCTAATAAGGATAAGATTCCAACATACTCCAATAGTAAATTTCAGAGTGATGTAATTTTAGTTTCTTTTTTCCAAGGTAATTTTTATTAGTCCGAATAAACAGAAACGATTCATGGGAGTAAAATTCTGAACCGCTTGCATGTAACACCAATCCGAACATTTCAGGAATGTAGGAATTTGATGTGAAAACTTGTGGTAAGATGCGGTTAAAATTAGGGGTTTGTTCTCAGTTTCTTAATGACCCATGACGCATGGCGTAAAGCGCAAAAAGGAATATATTTTTTTTTTCTTTTTTTTTTTCCTAAAGAAAAAACGTCACAACTATGTGCATTGTTTGGTTTTAATCATTATATCACTTTGAGAATAATTCATTGTATGCGAATGGTGTGAAGCAAAAACGATGTTTCTTTGTCAGTAGCTTAAAATGAAGAACTTATTTTATAATTGTCAGTGATAATTGTCCAACAACTACATATGTCTCATTGCTTCTCATTACGCACAGAAGTCAGATCCCTTAACATTAATAGGCGTCTTGCAGTGCGTGGCAGAGTTGTTGATATTGGGAGAGTATAGCCTAGGGTTATTTGTCATCATCATCATCATCATCGTCATCATCATCATCATCATCATCATCGTCGTCGTCGTCGTCGTCGTCATCGTCGTCATCATCTTCCTCTTCTTCTTCTTCTTCTTCCTCCTCCTCCTCTTCGTCTTCTTCTTCTTCCTCTTCTTCTTCTTCTTCTTCTTCCTCTTCTTCTTCTTCTTCTTCTTCTTCTTCTTCCTCTTCTTCTTCTTCTTCTTCTTCCTCTTCTTCTTCTTCTTCTTCTTCTTCTTCTTCTTCTTCTTCTTCCTCCTCTTCTCCACTTTCCTCTTCTCCACTTTCCTCTTCTCCACTTTCCTCTTCTCCACTTTCCTCTCCTCCACTTTCCTCTTCTCCACTCTCCTCCTCTCCACTCTCCTCTTCACCACTATCTTCTTCTTCTTCTTCTTCTTCTTCTTCTTCTTCTTCTTCTTCTTCTTCTTCTTCTTCTTCTTCTTCTTCTTCTTCTTCTTCCTCTTCTTCTTCTTCTTCTTCTTCTTCTTCTTTTTCTTGTCCATTATCTTCGGCTTCGTCTGTAACATAAAGATATCATCGTCTTATATGAGACTGAGAACTAGAACTATGATTTATGTCCTTGCAATTATCTTAATGTCCGGATTAATGATAGCTTATGGTGGGGGATTGAAGTAATTATTATTATTTTTTTTAAATATATCATCCCACAATGTAGTCCTAACTACTCAACAGCGAAGTCATTACAGGAAAATCTTTCCCGTATTGACCGAGCGATAGCTATTGTTTGAATTAGCGATCGAGCTGTCGAGATTGATTAAGTTGTTTTTTTTGTATTACTAACAAAACAAATCCCAAAGGAAAGAAAAAAAAAGCTAAATTCAAGCGTAAGTTGTTACTTCACATCCGGTAATGCGCGCGCTTGTTGATTCATTCATTCATTCATTGTTTCAAACCCTGATCAAACTGCATAACAGAATTCAGTGAACTGACGCGTGAACTTACAACCGTGAAAAGTATTATTTTTAGTGTAGACGTGTTACTATATGAAAATAGAAACTTCATGGACATACTCAATTCAAGAATCAACGGCTTTAAAAGCAGTGCGGCCGTATTGGTAAAACAATTTGAACGTTTTGCGCTGTTTCTTCGTCATTACTTTCGATGATAACTATTCGCCTTTTGCGAGTTTCCTGGATTATCTTTACTGGCCCGTTAAGGATCTTGAATACGACGCTCAGAGATGCTGCTTTACATTTGCTGCGCCTTGAAGATAAAGCAAGATTGACTGCTGTACTACTCTGGTGCCATAAATTGCCTTTTGGATGGTCAAGGCCAGTTTTAGGCGATCTGCCATCGGAAAGGAATCTCTCAATGCTTTGCTGTATACCCGACAATTAGTCAGGTTGAATCGTCGCCATCATTGTTTTGTGATATCTTTAAAAACCTTTCCAATAAGTGGTCAAGGTCAACAGCCGCAATTCCAAATCGTCTACTGTACGATGCTTCCTTGTTTACAGAGGAAAAATATCGCTGAAACGTTTTTCATTTCAATGGCAGTATTTCTTTGTTTCTCTTATTTTTGCTCTTTCATGAATGGGTTTTTTTGTTTCCTAATTTGCATAATCCGTAATAGGCTTGTGGGCATTACGGGAGAATAATGCCCTGGCGTTTTAGCTACGCTTCGCCAATCAGAGCGCGCGTTATATTAGCTTCAAACACTATAGCGATATAATAAAGTGCCTTAACTACAACAGCAAACATAATTAATGGTTTGAACCCAGAAGCATCAGTAGTTGGTATGGTGTGATTGTCCGGGTGAGAGCAGAAAGAACTATTGTTGGTAACTGGCTGAAAGACAAATTCTTAAAATCAAGAACTGGGGAGTCTACCATGGTCATAATGGTTAACATTCAGCTCAGATGAGAAAGCGCTGACTTCACAATCCATTTGTCTAACCACCCAATTCTATGTCAATTTAATAACGCTTTTCATGGAGGCGCTGATTAGAAAAGAGGCAAGAGTGGGGAGTTGTGAATGATCGGGTATCGCATTCATTTTTGTTTTTACGCAATAACTGTATATAATGATAGAAAGAAACTAAATTTTATGCTTCATAGCTGAGACAATAGACAAAAAAAGGTAAAGGTTGTGATCGAAATGTGATGGGGTTAAAGGAATCTGCCTGGAGTATGATCAAATGAAATGAAAGTACGCCGACAAAGTGTTATATAATAACTCGTACTCAAGGTTTTCATATAGTTACCTGACGACGGCGACCATAACATCTTATTGTTTTAAAGAAGTTTTACTGTTATCCAGATAACACCACAATGGCGATGAAGCAATTGTGTCCTGATTGACTTCTAGCTTTCTTATAAAGTAGACTCGTTGTGACTCTCGGACCAATTCAAAGGCATCATGATTTCTTTCGCTCTCTTTCATCACAATAATCCAAGTAAACCCTCAAGTGTTGCATTTTAAAAGGAGCCTAAACGTATTTGTCTTGTCATTGGTTAAGCCAGAAATCTCTGAAGGGAGACAGCGTTTTGCCGTCCATAATCTACTTCTGTTTCATAACATTTTGTAATAAATTGATCAGCGTTAAAGCCGAGGGCACATAATATTTTCGCTGATAAATTCGGTCTTAATTGTGTCTATCCGAGTGATGCAATGTTTGATTGCTTCTTTTTCTATTCGAAACTTGCTTTTCTCCCGTCAATTTATTTTGCTAAATACGTTAATCTTCAGATCGATTTAGTTTTATAGGAAGGTGGGTGGATGTGATGGTTTTAAAGCAATGCTGTGAGATACAGATCTTTTTTGCTTTCAAGAAGAAGTCTGGTAAAACAGGAAGTTTCATAAAAAGGAGGCTATTTCAGTCTTTAAATGCATTTTTACACAAAAAAGTGAGGTAAAGTAATTTTAATTATTTCAGAATTTTACGAACAGTTGTGAAAGCTTCAGTAAATTTAACTCAAGTTAACAGATCCTAATGTTCTATTTAATTAAGCAAAATCCAGGGAGTCGTTTTTGTTCCTCCACTACTTCTCACCTTTTACTTAAACAACTTCTTTCAATGAATGATCATAAGCACGATATTTCTAAGATGTTTGTTTGGTGATATATTGTTAGATTAGAAATGTTAACGAAACTAAACACGTGTACAGTTAAATGAAATCTTACCATCTTCCATAGGCAAAGGAGCAGCTGAAAGATGTCCAAATAAAGCAACAAGGCAAAGGAAGATTTTCAAAGCTTTAGAATTCATCTTGGTGAGCTCTCTACTTCGTGACGATATTTCGAGCAATAATGCCATGCACTCCAGCACGGAGAAATTTATAACCCATCGATATCGGGATTATACAATTTGATATTGTTTGCGGGTTCAGATATCGGTTGCTAAGAAGACATAATTCATAACAATATACAAACACTCGAAATAGGAGCGTGCGAGCTTAGCGAGAATTGCTTCGTCACTGCCACTATAAGTATTTCAGGAAGCTGGTCTTTTAGTAGGAGAAAGACCGCAGGCAAAATAGCATACACAAATGCCGGTCTTTTTTGGATAATTGAGGATATAATTAGACTGCTTTAGACGTCAAGGAATTCAGCTGGTAAAACAACTAAAATCAGTTAACAAAGATGATGCATTATACAAGTCTTCTCCTTAACTGAAGGAGGAACTTCAACAGCAAACAAACATACATACTTAAAATGAAACTGATTTGTAACTGGAATATTTTAGAAGGAATTATTGAATGTAAACTTGTATTGGCAGGTTAGCCATTGAATGACAGTTATTAAGATGATTTCTTTAACTGCAAGAGCGGAGTTTACTGATCTCATAGTCATTTTCATGGATAACGAGACTAGAAACCAAATGTGGCAATTCTTGAAATGTCCCTAACTATCACTCAGCTTAACCAGTCTAGAAACATCTTAACTGCAAGCAACTATGAAGTGATTACATAACACTTGTCAAATTGAATAATAGCGTGATCTTTTGTGTGTGCCGATCGAGGGGCAGAGTGAATCAAAATGGTTCATTCCGCTGCCAGTTCCTATTATTATTTATGTGGTTTGCCGCAGCGTTCTAGGGGTCATTAAACTTTCCTGTAACTAAATATTCCGTAAAATATGGGGGTGATGAGTAGTTAAAAAAAAAAAAAAAGTCACGGAACCGTTAAGTTGTATGCAAATGTACTGAATGGAAAAAAATGGCGCAAATAATGTCAGCAACAATAACTTTTTCATAGGAACAAAGTAATATGCTATCTACGAAATACCTTTTTACCTAAAACGAACTTCAAATAATTTATATGTAGCGCAGACTGTTGAACACAGACCCAGTAGAGTCAAGTTATATTCGAGACCCTTTTGAGATTTTGTAACAATCTCGCGAACTAGTGCAATCCTTACTGTGTAGTTGCAATGATCACGTGCCGATGTTATCTAATTTATCTACTCAATACAATGGAATATATTTGACTGGTGCAATTAAGGATAAAATGAAAACCAACATTCTTGTTAAGAAAACATAATAAAAAAAAAAAGAACCATTTTTCTCATTTCTATCGAATTATCAGGAGAACGACGGTCTCAATGGGTTAACCGTCGCTAGTGAAACGGCCTTAATTAATATTTTATCATCAAATACGATTACCGTCAACGGTTAAATAATTAACATTTTTTTTTTTATTGTCGACCGTAGAGGAGACCCTCTAGAAGCTCGTACGTAAGTTTGCAAGTTACAGAAATGCTGTGAGAACACAAGCAGTACTTAAGTATTTCCAGAACTTTCTCCAGTGGTGAAAGAGAATACATGTTGTCATCGTCTGTTTAGTAATAGAGCACCAATAATTTCAAAATTTGGTAAGAAAAAAAACGAGGTACACGAGCCTTTAGGCGAATGTGTCACTGATGTTTTTACCGCGTCTTGACGTGTTCTGTGATCTATTACTAAAGAAACGTACGGCGTCATGGAATCTACTTGTTTTATACAATAAAGAAATTTTTAATCTTTGCTTATGGGCTCCAATAGATCATAAATAAGAACCAAAAAAAATGCAGGAATAACTCGATATTTTATATGATACCCGATTGAACAACGAAGCAACGTTCGCTATCTTTTAAATAAACACTGCAAGAGAAAGAAAATCGTCTTATTCCGATTTTAAAAACTTAAATTGTCTTCTCTCTTTATGCCAGCAGTACGTGCGGCATGTTAAGCACATGGCATATATGGCTGTCTTTTTAGCTCGCGTTGTTTTACAGGTTACAATTGTTTTCTGATATTGATTATCGGTTTTACAATGCATCAGTGGTATCACTATATTGGCTTGGTGTTGAAACTTCGCAATTATTAGAATTATTGACGACGTGGATCGTAAACACTTTGATTATTTTCAACCACAACAAGTCATTTGAGTTATTTGTGAACCTTCTCTGATGTTTGTCGGCTTGGTAAAGTTTGGCATATTGGAACAACCACGGCTACTTGTAAATTAAAGAAAAAATTACCTTTAAGAAATACATTTCTCTTTCTTGGGCCAGTCAACGATTTAATGTCGAAGCCTAAAAATATAGCCTAAAAATTGGAGAGGAAAATTATCAACCCGCAGTAGGCCGGGGGTCAAAAAATCCTTGGCTGATTAATCTTCTCTTGAACGTAATTGATCACATATTTTTCACGCACGATCTCTTCGGGTTTTCGTGTTCACAGATCGACTAATGTCTCTGCACTGACCTAGGGTAATAAGCCATTTTCTAGTGTTTAGTTCAAATGTTTCTTTAATTAAATAAAACTTAGGGTTTCATTGACTCTTATTCTTGGGGTTCTGCTCGTGGATTCCCCCACCGGCATATATTCAGAGCTTATGGATACTAACTACTTAAAGCCAGCATTTCTTGTGTGATTTTCTTGATCAGCTTTCCCCCATATTTTGGGAAACTCGGAAACTGGAATAAGAATGTGCGAAACCCGTATTTAACGCATTCTGTGTTTTGCTATGAAAGAAGAAACTTCAATGAAGGAATATTGTACCAGTTTGGTAAGACGCCGGGAGATATTTTGTGCGGGTCCGACACCTGTCGGACTTGCAGATCGAGTGTTTTCATCTAGCTAGCGGTCTACAAAAGACTGAAACCCAAGTAAGAAAACGGAGTAGAGCGGTCTGAGTTAATTCCATAAATATAGCCAAAAGTAAAAAAAAAATTAAGCTGCACCTTTCTGTAGTCTTACAGCTGGAAGAATGTTTGCTCATTACCATACCTAACAGGAGCTTAATTGAGCAAACTACGAGGGCAACGAAGAGGTTACCAATTAAAAGGTTCAATGAGCAGAACAGTTGCTTTGCACGTGGGTCTCAATCATACATTTCGTGGTGGTCCTCCGGAAAACAAAACTTGAAATAACCACGTGATACGTTTTTGCAGAACTTGAGCCAAGACCGCTAAATTTTGAATCTTCTCTTGTAATGTAGTTAATATGACGAAGATTTAAACCGAAAAGCGCAATGAACAGATCGATAGCAAGACTAAAATACGTATATTCAATTTTTTATAGACATCACTATTGGCGGCACCTCCATCACTGCTTATAAGCTCAAGCTTAAGCCACATGACAACATTTTGAGTTTTATGGTCAGAACCTAGACAATCTTGTTTGGACTTGCGAATAACCAGATTAAGCGATGGATCCGTAGAGATTGATTTTTACAGATAAACAATCTCCACTAAGAGCAGATGAGTGGGTAAGCGTTTAAAATGAGTTGGTTTTCCGTTGAAGAAATGCTTTAACAGCAAGACCATACCCAGGCAGTCACAGGGGAGGCCATTGCGCTTTGTGTGGCATCTTCATTCATATGTTCGCATTCCTAGCCATTTGGCCAGGGAGGAACATTGGGTGAGATTTTTAAAGTGCCACTGCGACGAAATTTTTCGAATTCCTTGTTTTTGCATTTTCTGAATCTTTAAGTGGTACTTACTCACCTGTCCAAGCCGTTTTGTCCAACAAGCGCGGGAAGATGGTTTTTTTGACGGTTTTTTCCGAGAATTTTTCGTCCGCCATTATCAAATCATGTTCCTGCAACCCCATAAGGCCTTGCTGCTTTGTGACGTCATACTCCTAACCAACTAGGCTCACATGGCGAATTTTGTTATAACATCTCTATGTAGTTCGCAGTTAACTGGCTTCGCAACGTGAATCTAGCGCTCTATTCGAATCGAATCGTGCCCGATCGATGTGTAGTACACGGATGCAGCAATAGATCAGATATGAATGCAGGTATTTCCGCTCATTTAAGTCCTACGATTAAAAATTGAGCGAGATAAGTGGTTGAGATTCGTGCACACTCACCGCGCGAACTTCAACCCAAGCGGAAAGTTTGTGGCGGGTGTCAGTCCATTTCGCGGAGGAATGTTTTTCAAAAGCGTTTTATATAGAAGGTTGTCGTTGTCGGCTTATTCTTGGCTCAATTCCTACAATATGGAAGATCGAGCCAGGGAAACAAACGACAACACCGCAAGGTAAGCCTTGTTTAATTTTATCTAAGCTTCAGTATTGTGTCAGCCGTGAAGTTTTTTCAGTTTTTCGTAGAAGTATCCTATATGTTAAGTCCCAGACATCTCTGCGATTTGTAAATATATCTTCAAGTAACTCATCAATTTTAGTATTGTTCATATCGTCGCGCTATTGTATTTTAGTTTTTTTATACCTTCTGTTTATTCCAGTCATGTGGCACACTCGTAAGATTCTGGTTTACCGAAGAGCCTTTCAATGGTTTCCAAAATTTTCAATTCAACCGGAATAATTTACGAATAAGTTTTTTTCCTCAAACACAGGTTTCTATACCTACTTTCCACAGAGATCGTAAATGAACTGTAACATTTCTCACAGTCACCAGAAGTTTCATCCCCAGAAGCTGGCCACTCGGTAATTTAATGGGTTTTTAGATGTAGGCGCCCTTCACGTTATGTAATCTGGTAATTACTGTTCTTTTCGCTGGATAGAGACAATATTGTGAGAGAAACTCGTTTTCGTTAGAGCGTTTTGCTGTGTACATTTCCGTTGACCTAAAATAAACTCAAAGGTCCCACAGTTTTGTACCCATTGCGAAATCTGTTTGAATAAAATGGCAGTTTAAGCTCAGTTTCCTAAGCGTCAGTTTCCTGTTCCTCACCTTGTGCACCTTGATAATTATGCTAGACAAATGCGTAATTTTACAGGTAATGTGGATTGTTGGGATTTTTAGGGAGGCAAGGTTAAGCCATTTTATCATGCAACAACAATGAGGGAGGGGAGGGGTGTCTAGCTTAAGAAAATGCAGTTTTAATCAAAACTATACACCTAATTGCAACATTCAAGAAATGAGGGGTGACAGAATCTTTAAAATAATCCCTCACTGTGTTACCTATAGAGCTTTAAAAATTCCATGACTTGCCAGGCCTGGAAAAAGAAGATTTATAATTCCAGGACTTCCCATGTTTCCATTACCCATGCAAGCCCTGATCAGTGTTGCTTAATTCTTATTTCCCTTTATTTTTCTCTTTAAATTCATCCAGGCCTTGTTGATATTGCAATTAGACGTATTTTTAACAGAAGGACTAAACAGAAAACAGAGAATACTGTGACATTCTCTCATTTTTATCAATGAGTTGGATATTTCAGAATACAATCAGTCACACAGTCAGTGTTAACGTCATTGAAGTGCTGTGGTGTACTGAGGAGACCCTGAGTAGCATGCAGTACACTCCCCAAGGAATACATTTAATTTCTGGTGCTTTAGCCAGTTGGAAGTTCTGACAGGATTTGTTCATTACTAGTCTATAAAAGCCAATTTCATTGCTGATCTTTAAGGAAGAATATTACTACATGCAGCTGTAAGCAAGCACACCCTACATATTTTTGGCTGTTTAGGGTCTAAAATTAACTTTTTTGACTTTGGCTACAGCTTTCAACTTAATGAAACCTTTCCATCACAAGCTAGTGATGTGCAGTCGCCAACAGTTTTTCCTCTTTATGGTAATGGAGTCAAGATGAAAAGTCTGCTATTGCCAAAAGCAGTCTGAATTTTCTGTCAGTGTAATTGCTTTGGCCAAAATTAACACTAATTTGGGAATGAGATAAATATATGACAGTGGCATAGTCCTGAAAATAGTTATCCCCCCATTGATGGCCAGTTGAAAATTCTCATCATCAATGTGAACTTTTAGCAGCACTGGCAGCTAGGAAGGGGTGATTTCAGACTCTGCTGTTGCCCCTCTAAAATTCCAGAGTCCACGGATCATCCACTCAAGCTGTGATCAGATCCTTGCACGCAATGTTACAACATATCACAAACATACTTTCTTTGGAGTCTTGGCACTCAACTTTGGTTAGCGCCAACAGCTAAAGCGAGTATCGACCACTGTTTTTTAAAACAACAACAACAATAACAATAACAATAACGATAACGATAACGATAACGATAACGATAACGATAACGATAACGATAACGATAACGATAGCGATAGCGATAACGATAACGATAACGATAACGATAACGATAACGATAACGATAACGATAACGATAACAAATTTTATCGAAAATTGGAAGTATAACTAATCACATTACTTTCCCTCGCAAATAGCAAGTAAATTAATCGAGGTGGGGAGATCTGAGGACATATTAAAAGTACAAGGTTTATCTATAGATGGGCTAAGTAACAGTGAAGACACTACGATGCAGTAATTAGAATTAACTAACATAAAACAAAGCAGGTTCATTTAGATTACGAAAAGAGGCTAACCTAAAGTATTAAATAACTCGGTAAGACTGGAGACTTAATCATCTTCTGACCGCAAGTAATTTAGTAATAATTCCTTTATCTTTTTACGAAAGGGCTAACATTTAAGTGGTTTAATCGAATAAAGGATAGAGTTCCAAATTTGGGCACCGATTCTCGAGAAAAAGGCATACATTTTATCAGTTCTAGAGAACTTAACATAAAACGAGTTGCTAGAGACATCTTGTTCTGTAGTTATGAATCTGACTTGTTTTAACAAAGGGATTGAGCATACTAACTGGTGCTGTCTGTGTTTTGATATCATACAATATATAGCTCAATCTCTGAAAAAAAGGTATGTGGGGGAAGACAATTCGATTTGAGAAACAAGGGTGCGGTGTGTTTTTTTAGACTTACTGAAGTAAATAAGACGTGGGGCCCGCTTTTGTAGAGTTACGCTCTTTCTTTGAAATGTCAAGGCACAATTTCCCCAAGCACATTAGCATACCATGAGTTAAGGGACAATTAATGAGTTGTAATCTAAAAGTAAAACACGACGCGGGACATAATGTCGAATCATGACTATAATTCCTATCGCCGGACTTGCTGATTTTGTGGCAGATAGATTCTATCTGGTATTTCCACGAACGATTTGAATCAATCATTAAGCCAAGATATTTTTACAACGTCTTTTCACGGGGAGCACACAATCTAGCTGAGTAGGGAGAGAGTAAATAAATGAACGAAAAATAGTCTACCTTTATCTCCTCTTGTCATCTCTTAGCTTACGCGATTTTACTGGGAAAACCACTGCTTACAAATCCTGCCTAACACTGTAGCGCTAAACTCGTACAAAAAAAAAAAAAAGTAAAAGCTGAGCACGGAAAGGCCTAGGTACGAATACGCTACAGCGTTACGCATGATTTGTAAGCGGCGGTTTTTTCAGTAAAATCGTGTAAGCTAAGAGACGATAAAGGGATGACAAGAGGAGACAAAGGTAAACTATTCATTCTTTTCGTTCCTTTTGTACTCTCTTCCTACTCAGCAAGACTTTGTGCTCCCTGTGGTCTCCCATTTCAAGGTTTGCGTAGTAGTTAGCCGGTCACGGAGTCAAGAATTCTTTTGCCGTGCATGAAAGAGTACAAAGTTTCATTTTGATCAGAGACAGTTAATTTGTTTGTTGGCCATAAGCCATTCGTTGACGTTGTCAAGCTCGTGTTTAAGAGACTCGAGTTCCTTTAAATTTAAGATGTTATTTGCGAGTATTATACTGGTATCGTCAGCAAATAGATGAAGGGCAAATAACAAAGAGGATTTGTAAATATCATTGATATACAGAAGGAAAAAGAGTCGTCCGAGGACTGAGCCTTGTGGCACGCCGCACAAGGTCGTCTCAACCTCAGAAACAACATCATT
>JAHPZR010019884.1:0-2500 GCA_019787425.1 Platygyra sinensis
AGCATTTCTATGGTGGCCTAGGAATGCCACAGGAAAATTGTGTAGTATCTTGTAAGTTTTCCGTTATTTATTATGTTTGAGATGGCGGAACATCAAATCAGGAATGGTGACTGGATGCAAGATCAAACGCTTAAACTGAGATGATTTATCTACGTACGTCCGGCAAAACTGGAAAAAAGCGAGATTTTAGACTTCATAGAATCGAAAAACCTAACGTATGCATGGAGTGAGCGAACTTTAGCAAGCAGGAAAATAACAAAAACTCAGAAGCCTGAGGTAAAACTGACAGCAATCGCCACCACTCCTCGCGTCTTCTTATTTGACTTCTCAGAGGGAGGAGTGGACACGATTCAGTCCCAGGCCCTTACAAAGTGTTGTTACCTCGGAATCATAATCAGAGAGCACCCACGGGAAGACTGGATACTGCATGAGATCATTGTACGAGCGGCCTGCTAATGTATTCAGGTGCATGAGGTACTGGAAGTTCGTTATTTCACCACGCTAATAACAAGACAGAAACAAAAAACAGTTAAACGTTTACTCTCCAGGATGAAATATCAATTTCATCAATAGTTCTGAGAATTTGATGATACATCAGGACAATACCCCTTCCCCTTCCACCGTAGTTCACAGTTTTTGTCACTTGCCAGCTTGGCCGTGCATCATAATCAGAACAAGTTGTATCTCTCCTTTTAACGACTGAATTTAAACAAACTTCCGGGCGTCATTATCAATAATTTCCGGTAGTTAATAACTGTAGCAGCCCCTTTGTTATAGACGGCTGCGTGTCTAGGGAGGGCGGTAGGTTTTTGAGGAATCTAGGATTCAAGCACAAAATGATAAGGTTATGACATCAATACATCAGAGTTTATATTTACCTCCCATCTCTGTGTGACTGATCTCTCACCCATCAAGGTGTTGATGAGACCCAACCTGCGAGAAACGAGACGTGATATTAGATTACAGGTTGGTAACATATGTACTCGTAAATTCTCCGCACTATCTTAACTGAAGTGTAAAAGATACGTAAGAAGAATTTAAACTTTGACTCACCCTGCTTCCACGTCTGTGTCTCTTTTCATACCAACCACTGATTCTTCAGCGTTCTCGCGAAGCGTTGACGCCCTGGCCACGAGCCTACATAAAAATAAACGTGACAAATTGCGTTACAAATAGTTTAATTTGCAACATGTCACGCGAGCGAGTCACGCGCAAGTGAGTCTCTCTCGAGGCGCGCAAGTGAGACGCATAAATCATGTACGAGTGAGTCGCATATCAAGGGAGATGAACGGAACAGGAACAAGAAAATCCTACTTACTTATCGTACACTTTGCTTCTTACAGGTTTGGGAAAAACAAGGAAGTGATTTCGTCCATCACTGGAAAACACTTCCAGAGCTGTCTCCTGAAATAGACAAAACAATAACACAGTTAATGCTACAAATGCATGAGACAGAAATAAGAACTGAACAGAATTTGGTTTAGCCACCGACATGTCTGATGCATGCCCAGTTAAACAAACAAAACATACCTGGAATAAATATCGTCTTTTGTGGACCTCTCGGATATCTTCATAAGCCCACTTGCTACACCTAGAAAGAAGTAAGGCATGGGACACACGTGAGGCGGACGGGCACAAATTACATAGTTCAATGAAAGAAAAAAAAAAGTTGAAAGGAGCCTCGTCACAGATGGTGCATATTTTAAAAATAGCCCGTTTTTTCTTGCATGTTGTTCGCAAGCCTTTTAAATTGTCCATATTTATTTCTCTAACCTTGAGAGGAATTTTTTACATCAATAAAATAAAATGATAAGCACATATCATTATTATTTTTACTCACATTCGTTCTGTAGTCCCTGACCGAGGCTTATCGTGAGAGGACGTGGGAATAATGGGTTCATGAGTCCTGAAATGACAGGAGACACGTTAGTGATTCTTACACAGAGTACTGAACACCCTAATGTAGTTCACATGAGGAACGTACCCTTGCGGCAGTGAGTCAATATCTTTGATTTCCTTGGTGGAGAGAAGTGTCACGCCATCTACTACATAAAAATGTTCCTTCCCAAACAAGAAGAGTCCTTCTGCCGTGTCCAAGCCCTGGATTGTGGCGCATCGGTACATGGAAGTAATCTGATTAATAGGAGAACAAGAACGATGATACATTAAGTTTAAAAAAACAGTACAGCCGATTTCACTTGTGCGTAACAAAACAACGACAACTAAACTACAAGACGCTAAAAAGTATGTTACAGAATTCCAATAATCAATGTGAAAAGAAGACCTTGCTTCTTCTTTTTTAACAGTTTATTGATTTGAAACTGGGAAACACTTCTCGTAATTGTTTCAGTTGGAGCAATTGCGTTCAGAGATCCCAGAAAAAAAACTTCCAAACTTCGTTCAATGAGATTTAAACTCACAACATTCGCGTTACCACTATGCACAATAAGCCACAAAATAGAAGTAACGTCAAATTGTGGGTTGACATGTTCCCCTCACT
>JAHPZR010019884.1:7500-10000 GCA_019787425.1 Platygyra sinensis
ACATCAGGAGTGACATTATCAGCTATCCATGGAAATAATATTGACCATAATCAAGGAGTGAGTTAGTCTGCGAGAATACTACTCTAAAAGAATAGCAAAAACAACAGAATACCGTAAAACCCACGTTCAAGCCCACAGTTCTAAGCCCTCCTATTGGCTAACAACGATATTATTCCAGACATAAGCTCCCTCCCCGGATATGAACCCATGTAATGTATAAGAGTGTTCCTCTTGCGTTTCTTTACAAACATCAAAATTGTTAATTCAAAGTTATAGGACAAAATAGGAAATAGGACACTAGGGTAATAGCTACAGATGTAATGGTATGTTATGCTTTAATTCGTTTCTCAGATACGTTTTATTTCGTCATTCCGAACATTATTTTAATCCGTTTATATGCCCCCGGGTATAAGCACCCCCCCCCCTTTATGACCCCACCCAAAACCCTTATGAAGTTATATAAGCCCAGGGCTTTAACGTAGGACTTTACGGTAGCCCAATCCCAAGTTGCCTTTAGCCTCTTTACCAAAGCGAGGCCTGGTGCACAACCATTCATGTGAAAGGATGGATACCAAGCCTCGCTTTGAGAACGAGGCTCAAGGTAATTGGGAAGCGGCCAAGTAGTTTACACAATAAAACTGAAGAATTACCTTCGGACTTTTTATTGCTGTCTCCCACTGAGAGAGACTTTTGAGTTCCCATAACAAGGAGCCAATGACACAGGCCCGCGATAAAATCTGGTTCATTGTTGACTGGGGAAAACACCAATTTGTGGTTTGTAGTCAGAATATGAAGGAATTCCAACAGGCTTGTTTGGTCTAGAGAAACAAAGAGTAAAAAAGGTCAGTGTTGTAAAAAAAAAAGAGTTGGTCAGTCGATTGAAGAAAGCAGATGGAATGATTGGAGTACAGGTTGGACAAGAATTGGCACCAAATTTGCAGTGAAACACTAACAGAATACATCAGTTATAAACTTTTTTTGTTGCACTTTTTAGAACAACTCAATTGGCATTGTTTCGCCACTTTCTTCACTATAACATGTATCCTCAGACAAAAAAGTAGAACTAGGATAAGAAGAGAATATTGGAACCATATATAGTTTTGTGATGTTATCAAGGAGTAATGTAATTGTGGTACGTTTTACGTAGCAATCAAAAGTACCTACCCCGACCCCTCGAACAAGGCTAATTAATTGGAATTAATTAATTAATTAATTAATTAAATATTAAACTTTACACCTTATTGCCATAGTGCTTTAGTGCCGTCAACCCCCAAACCATCCCAATAGTGCACTCTGCACTCAAAAGGACAATAGCTATGTTGCAGTTAATTTTTGGTCTCAGTTAATTTTATTATTATACTAGTCAGTTTTTTTTAACTAGGTGATTTTATTTTTAACTAGTTAGTTTTCTTCCAACTAGGTGATTTTTCCACTTTTTTTGAGGGGGGAGGGGGTGTTTCTCAAAAAGAGTAACGCGCTCACCACCAGCCCTAACCCTATCCCAATTCCTAACCCTATTGACCCAACCTAACCCTATCCCTATCCCTATTGACCCCCTAACCCTATCCTAGACCTAACCCCCCAGTGTTCTTCATTATTTGCACTCACCTGGATTTGAACTCCAAACCTCTGACTTTGAAGTCCAACTTCATCTCCGCCATGCCAGACAAGCAATCGTTGCAAATTTGCTCATATTTGTTGGTCTAATAAGTTATTGGTCCCAGACTCACCCTTCCCCTTTGACACAAATTAACCTGGTTTGAAAATTTCAACCCAGTTTGAAAAATATGGACCAGTTCAAAATAAAATCACCTAATTAGAAAAAAACTAACCAGTTAAAAATAAAATCATCTGGCTAGAAAAAAACTAACTAGTTAAAAATAAAATCACCTAGTTAGAAAAAAACTAACTGGTTAAATTATAAAATTAACTGAAACCAAAAATAAACTGCAACAGCTACCAATGAATGATTTACTCGCAAAATAAACCACACTGGTTCACGAGTGCTCTTTTACAACTGGTACATGTATGTCACACTCGCCCCACATATACAATGTAAAGATATATACCTAATAACTAATTAGATCAATCCAATATCCTTGAAATTGTACCTTTTTACAAGGGATAGTTCTTACATAAGTTGGTTGTAAGTCTTTAACGTTGTTTCCTTTCTCACCTGTAAGCCGAGCCAAAGGCCTTGACAGTTGAAATAAGATGGTTCTGTTCAGCGAGTGGTAAGCACTGTCCAGTGACACAGACTGACCTGGTGGTGTAAAAAATTATTGTCATCACAATAACTGTACCACCTTTGACATTTTCAGAAAATCTCTTGCAGTCAATGACAATTTCTAGAAGTGCTTTCGATGCTCACACTGATCCAATCTTTAAAAGTCTAAAATTGTTAAAATTTGAAAATATCGTTTCTCTTCAAGTAGCCAAAATTATGTACCTCTACAAAAACGGCCAACTCCCTGAAAGTTTCAAAAACATGTTTTTCACT
>JAHPZR010019884.1:15000-16013 GCA_019787425.1 Platygyra sinensis
GTCCTTTGTGATTGGCTAGAGTGATTACTTTGAGTTTTTGATTGGTTCACTGTATTGTCTGTGTCTTTGTGATTGGCTAGAGTGATTACTTTGAGTTTTTGATTGGTTCACTGTATTGTCTGTGTCTCTTTGTGATTGGCTAGAGTGATTACTTTGAGTTTTTGATTGGTTCACTGTATTGTCTGTGTCTTTGTGATTGGCTAGAGTGATTACTTTGAGTTTTTGATTGGTTCACTGTATTGTCTGTGTCTCTTTGTGATTGGCTAGAGTGATTACTTTGAGTTTTTGATTGGTTCACTGTATTGTCTGTGTCCTTTGTGATTGGCTAGAGTGATTACTTTGAGTTTTTGATTGGTTCACTGTATTGTCTGTGTCTTTTGTGATTGGCTAGAGTGATTACTTTGAGTTTTTGATTGGTTCACTGTATTGTCTGTGTCCTTTGTGATTGGCTAGAGTGATTACTTTGAGTTTTTGATTGGTTCACTGTATTGTCTGTGTCTTTTGTGATTGGCTAGAGTGATTACTTTGAGTTTTTGATTGGTTCACTGTATTGTCTGTGTCTTTGTGATTGGCTAGAGTGATTACTTTGAGTTTTTGATTGGTTCACTGTATTGTCTGTGTCTCTTTGTGATTGGCTAGAGTGATTACTTTGAGTTTTGATTGGTTCACTGTATTGTCTGTGTCTTTGTGATTGGCTAGAGTGATTACTTTGAGTTTTTGATTGGTTCACTGTATTGTCTGTGTCTTTGTGATTGGCTAGAGTGATTACTTTGAGTTTTTGATTGGTTCACTGTATTGTCTGTGTCCTTTGTGATTGGCTAGAGTGATTACTTTGAGTTTTTGATTGGTTCACTGTATTGTCTGTGTCCTTTGTGATTGGCTAGAGTGATTACTTTGAGTTTTGATTGGTTCACTGTATTGTCTGTGTCCTTTGTGATTGGCTAGAGTGATTACTTTGAGTTTTTGATTGGTTCACTGTATTGTCTGTGTCTTTTGTGATTGGCTAGAGTGAT
>JAHPZR010019886.1:0-30000 GCA_019787425.1 Platygyra sinensis
GAGTGATAAAAAAAACTTGGCAACGGCGAAGTTAAAGACCTAAACTTGGTCGTCGTGCAGTCCTGTTGCTATTTGCCAAAGCTATGAAAACCTTGAGAAAAACGTCGCGATGAATGAAAGAAAGAACAACAGCTAAGTTTGTTTTTGAGATCAGGGAGAACAGTAACCCATGACAACGCGCAGGAACTAATATATCAAACACGAAACGGACAGATTTTGAACACATTTCCTCGAAGTTCGTCAAAAATTCTCCGCTGCGCGTCGTATTTTCAACTCTCTTCTCGGTGTTTGGATATCCCGATGAAATACAGTCTCTCGTGTTTGATGTATTATTTCAGTAACACAACCATGACGCTTACACTATCTTATTAAATGCACAATTACGTGTCCTTTTTTTGCAATTAAAGCAGTTAGCAACACTTACTTACCCTGTATCTTTGACAGGAGCTTGATCTTAACAACCCCAAGACCTTCCGGGTGTTTTCCAAACCAATGGGAGCTCAGTCTGAAGATAGACTGAAACAGTTTCAGAGGAAGTATCGAGAATGGGAGGATCCTTCAGGTATTCACAGCACTGTTAACAAAAACCAGCAGAAACTCTTCGCGCTTATTGGTCGCAAGCTATACACCTTATTCATAAATGGCTGCCAATTACAAATTCTTTTATACGTATTAAAGTGAGCCCAACTAAGTTGATAATGAGTTGATAATTCAAAAGCATTTTTACTCTCAAGCGAGGTTAGTCTGGCTGATTTAGAGTCGTACAAAAGGATTTTATATCGGCAACTATTTATTAATAGGGTCGATGAAATTTTGTAAAATAAGTAAAGTCAGAATGTTTCAACTTTTAATGAAGCTCAGTAACGCGTGTTTCCTGCAGAAAAGTTTTCTTGCGTTGATGGTCCCCTATTTCCGTTCCAGCGTCAACGGTCAAAAGGAAATTACTGAATTTACGGCCCGTATGATTATTTCAGTCAATTCTTTTATTGCCAGCTTGCACAGAAGTGTGTGGTGAACATGCCTTATGGCCCGTACACACCGCAACACTGTGCGAAATGTTTGAGTAACACGATTACGTTGTATTTTCCACTGGCTAAGAAACGAAATAAGTGGAAAATGTTTTCTCTCACACCTCTGGGACCTGGGCGCGAGGGGTTGTTTTTCAAGTCACGTGCTCAGTGTTGTTTGTCAGTTGCTTTTTTGCTGTCCGCCATTGCTGACGTATTTCAGAGCCCCAGTTCCCACCCAACCCTTCGTTTAAGTTGATAACATAGTCCACTCTGTTGGTTTGATATTCTTTATTAAGACTGTCAGCATAGAGTCTTACTAAGCTTATAACTGTTTATATTACTATATTTTGCCTACATTACGTATAATGTGAGGTTGTATTGGTTTGAGAAATAAAAGAGTCAGTTGGCGGCGGTCAGCGTGACAATGGCTCCCAGAGGTGTGTGAGAAGTTGTATTTTCCACTGGCTGAGAAACGAAATAAGTGGAAAATGTTTTCTCTCACACCTCTGGGACCTGGGCCCGAGGGGTTGTTTTTTTGCGGCGGTCAGCTTGACAATAGGGACCTTAAGCACCGACGACGAATGAGACGACGACGACGAGTAAAACTGCTGTAGGACTGGGTCGAGGACGTCGTCCACGGCTTGCGACTGCATGTAAACAGACTCCAATCATTGGAAACATCAACCTAAAACTATCGAAAACTTATGTCGTGTCTTCTTTTGAGGCTCTTTCTGGAGCTTCAAGACCTGTTTCTTCCGAGGTACGAGAACGATACTATCGATAACAACGAATTTTAAGTCCTACATGAGGAAATTATGCCGAAAAATCCCGATTTCTCATACGAAGAACATGACAGGTTTTCACTCGAAGAGATGAACTGGATGAATGATGCCGTATTTTCGGCCCGATTTAATCCAAAACGACCTTCACGGTATAACATTCTATCCTAAAAAACATAAGCGAAAGCGTACATTTTGATAGCAACCAGAAGAAAATTAAATATAGAGTCATTCTTCGATTTCTGAATTCGTTTAATTTTCTCCTTTCGCAGTCAAGCAAATTCCACAGGGACGAATCGACAAACCCAAATGTTATTACCCACGATTTCTACACTAAATTCGCCGTAAAATCTAGTTAATGGAAAGCTTACAAGTTAAATAAATAAACAACTTTCATTTCAATAGTTTAAAATAAATTTTCTGCTTCAAACACTACGTAAATACATAAGTACATACTCGCGTTCGCTCAGGACGGCAAACTTGGCGTTTTGGCGTCCTGAACTTCATGTGGACGACGAGTGGAGCGTGCGCAGTAGCGCAGTAAGGGGAAATTTTACTTCCGGTCGTCGTCCTCTGGGCTCGTCGTCGTCGGTGCTTAAGGTCCCTAATGGCTCCCAGAGGTGTGTGAGAAACCGCATGTCCGCCGCGTAATCATAGTTTAGTCACAATGATTCGTAAATAAAATGACTAAGAACTGAAACGGGGTTTTTAGTTATCTCTGGAAGCTGGTAACCCTTTAACTTTTCAAAATCATCTTTTTTACTAATTGTATAAAACTTCTAAATGGGTAATAAAGTGTTGTGGTTGTTGTTGTTGCTGCTGGATCCCCGCTGCCATCTTGTTCCACTCAGTTCTAGTGTTGCAATGAGAGTCGGTGTATCTTTAACTAACCACGCCTCTGTTTTTATATCAGGAGAGATTCCGCCGTATCATTATGGGACTCACTACTCATCCACCATGATAGTGGCCTCCTATCTCATCAGACTTGAACCATTTACTCAGCACTTTCTAAGAGTTCAGGTAATTGCGATGTGCCTTCTCTGTCTTCATTCTGCTACACTTGTAGCAGATGTTTACATAAAAACGGGCACCTTTGTTATGCCCCCACCCTGCCCGCTTACCCCCCATCCCCTCCTGAGAGGGGAACTGAAATTATCACTGAGAAAAAGGGACGTAGCCGTTGTTATTCAATCCTTTTTTATGTACTTCCTTGTTGAATTTGTATTTTGAATAAGTTTTTCTGTTTTTACCTAATCAAACATAACCAGTAACTAACTATAGCCCTGTTAAATTAACTCTCAAACAAACCTGGTCTCTAAAAGCTTACCCCTTGTCAAAGTCTTAGTTTACCGTTAAACTAAGAAACCAAGCTCATACTTCGACTGGCTGAGGGTTTTGTTTTAGGAGTAGGGTTATCGTAAGGGCAGTATTTGAATGTAAATTTTTGGCTAGTTTTCTTTTTAGGTTAAGGGTTCCAGGTTCGTCTGCAGTCTGAACTTTACACTCGGCTAACCCTTTAACTCCTGGTTATCTGTTTCTCCTTTACCACCTTGATTATTCCGTCAGTTTCTGTAGCGATATTAATTTCTCTTATTTACTAGACACCATTTCTTTGTTCGCCGCGTTTATTTGATACTTAACCTTCCCCCCTGTCCTCTCTCCAGGGGAATTTCGATCTTCCTGACCGCTTGTTCCATTCCGTGAAAGACGCATGGCTGTCCGCGGCCCAAACTAACATGGCGGACGTCAAAGAGTTGATTCCAGAGTTCTTCTATCTCCCAGAATTCCTCACGAACCACAACAAGTTTGAATTTGGCACCAAACAGAACGGAGATGTCATCGGTGATGTGTGTTTACCACCCTGGGCCAAAGGAGATCCGCGGGAGTTTATTCGGCTTCACCGAAAAGTATGAGCATGTGATTGCACACTGTGTACAGCGGTTAAGCACAGAAACTCCGCCAAACTTCCGGTTTTTGTTGGCTGGAATGTGCTGAGGATTTGAAGAGTAATTCTGATATTTCGCCTAATTTTTTTCGCCCTCGCTAGGAGCGTGTTTACAGGACAAATTGCGAAAACGTTTATCAAAAGACGTTAATGAAATACAGCGACAAACCAAACATTTGAAATTATTATATTCGGCGAAACTGAACTATATTTACCGCTAAACGTCCTTAAGAATCGGTTTGAAAGTTTTGAAGGTTTCAAAGCTTCGGTACAAATACATACATTTGTATTAGCATTTTTTGCTGGAACTGCTCGTGTGTCACACATTTCACCTCTGTGTAGATGTATCGTGGTTTAGTTTTAGTTGTCCATTTTTTAATCGTGACACGTGATCTATTTCGTCCCCAGGCCCTGGAGTGTGATTACGTCAGTGCTCATCTTCACGAATGGATTGACTTAATATTTGGTTACAAACAACAGGGACCTCTGGCTGTGGAAGCCAACAACGTCTTCTATTATTACTACTACGAGAGCAATGTAGATATCCTTTACACAAACTTCACCTCGAACGAAGATTTGTATCGCAAACTTTGTTAAGCGCTGGTCAATCGGAGTCCTATTACCACTGAAAGCAAGTTTCCCTCTTTTGATCTTATCAAGTTTGCATGGAAAAGCGGCGCAAGTTGTTCAATGTTACTTAACTCAGCGCAAGTCAACACAAGTTTGAATCATTAAAATTGCATTTTGTCAGCTTGAGAATCCGTTTAGCCAGCGCCTTCCAGTGTACCATAAATATTGTTTTCCGAATCGTTTTTAGTGATCGTAACATGGTGCATCTCTCTCCTTAACAATTTTCACATTTCCATAGCATCGACGATCCAATAAAGAGAAAATCCATTATAAGTATGATCGATAACTTTGGACAAACACCGAAACAGGTTAGTACATGCGAAAATTATTTCTGCTTTTTTTAACAGTTCCTAGTGTGGAAGTAGCTGTGAGTGACAATGTGATCTTTTTTCAGCTGTTTAAGCGTGCTCATCCTCCCAAAAGAGTGTTTCGCAGCGTGGAGTCAGACACTCAGACTGGCACCCTTGTCAATGTTGATCGACTGTTCTTTCATAATCTTCCCAACCTGGTGCCATCAGCTCAGCCGGTCAAAGGTCAGTGAAAATCAGCAAATCATTTTGAGCCACACTTCATGACACTGCTTAAAATGTTTAGTTTGTATAAATGTTTCTGTTTGTTTTCCTGATAGAACTGAAAGGTCCTGTTGGACAGATGATTCAGTCTGACAACAGAGGACTTCTGGCTGTGGAGAAAAACAAGGTAAAAGATAGTTAATATCTTCCGTTCAAGCTGTTGAGCGAAAGTCCCCCGGGGGACTCCCATGCAGAAAGGGTGCGAGTGGGGGGGGGGGGGGGGGGGGAGGGAACGGGTGCTCATCGGAAATTGTGAAAAGATCCCCTAAGATGTACCAAGGTCCTGTTTGGTGGGAGTGTCTTGAATGTTTTTTTACCTTAAAGCAGGCACCAATTCTAAGACAATATTAAAAGTCAGTTTATTTCCAAATCTCTCGGGTTTTTTTGGCCCAATACTCAAAAACCTTGATCAACAACGTCTCTTTTCGAACATAAACAAGGGGATATTAAAGTTAACATCCGACAGTTCGGCGTCATCGTGACACCATTCTCAAGGAAAAGTGAAAAATAAATTAATGCGAAGATTTGATTTCCATTCTTTTAGTCGCCAACCCAGAGCTCTGAATCTTGTGTCTGTTGCAGCAACAATAACTTACCACCATTTTCGTTGAAACGCTACTTTCGAAAACAAAACACCTGCGGAAACGTTTCCAAAATTTCCGTCAATCATACATGTTATCGACAGATCGGATCGAAATCCACCAATCACAGCTCGCTAGCATGACGTGAGGAAGGTCTGAAGGTCACACTAGTGACTGTGATTGGTGGATTTCGATCCGATCTGTCAATAACACGCAAGACTGGCGGAAATTTTGGAAACGTTTCCGCGGGTGCTTTGTTTTCCAAAGTCGCGTATCAACGAAAACGGTGGTAACGCACTTTGCGCTTATTCAACGCAAAACTTTGTATTGTTTTCTTCCTATTTTATGTTTGTTAGTCAATTCTCATCTTTTCTTTTCAAGTTTTATGGTTGGGCATGTTTATTTTTAGCTCTTTGTTTCTTGCTAGGTACTAGTCCCTCCGCACAACAGCCGCTACATCGCGTGGGGGTTTGGTGACCTGAGCATGCGTACTGGATACTATGAAACGGAGCGGGTAAATATAATCGGCCTATTTCCTCTTGAGTATTTGCTAGGCTACCCATGTTAGTAATTACATTTTGTCATCTGCTCTACTCTTAGATTCTAGCCGTCTATGAGAACTTTCATATCGGACAAGTCCTGTGTGTATCGTGCCCAGACTCCCACACGCTGATTACAGGAGGCACAAGCACGGTTAGTACGACACACCATGAGAATTATATGACACTCTTGTCCGTTTTGTTCGGCATGGTGGAATCTTGTTTCTAAAGGGATAACCTTAGTCTCGTTCAGTTATTTGAAATAGAATATTGCGGTTTTCCCTTTACAAACATTAAGTCTCTGACCAGTTGTTTACCATTTCCTCAAAAAATTCCGGAAATTTCGATCAGAATGTAAATGGTAAGGCAATTGTGGCTTGATTGAGCGAAAAATTGACGTCTTCAAAGGTATTCCAAAAATCTCCAACAAAAACATTTAAGTAGATAATGTGCTTACCATTTGCAATTCTTCGCTGTTATATTGGGTTTTCTGATCAGGTTCAATTTGTAATAGGCTTTCTCGTTACATTGTAAAGAATGGCCAATCCAAACAGAACTTACCATCAGGGAGTGTTACTTATTAGTAGTACTGAAACCGTTCACGAGCCCGTTTCTCCGTTTCAATGGTAAACAACGCATATCTCTCGCTTTGGTTTTCCCGTTTTCAGTATGTAAGATTTAGTAGCACGGAAAGGTTTATTCTGCCTTCACAGTAGTAGTCTGCTTGAAAGATCTCTTCAGCCGTTTCAGTCACCCAAACCTTAGCGTTGCCTAATTTTACGAATTCCGTTGTGTTGTAACGCAGCTCGTTTGCGTGTGGGACATGGTGAAAAGCAGTGGAAGAGAGAAAAAACCGCAGATCATTTTACACGAGGTGAGTAAATTATTCTTCACACTCTCCCCCTGCTGTGCCTTCCTTTTAACAAGAGTAGACATTATTTTAATAACTCTTAATGAATTTACTGTTTACAGGTGTTGTACGGTCATCACGCATCTGTCACGTGTTTAGCGGTGTCCACGGCCTACAATCTTATTGTCAGCGGTTCTGAGGTGAGGCTTTTTACTGAACCTGTTCATAGTTAGTATGACCTGTTCTTCTTTGTCAAAACATGTTTGTAAACTTCTTCACGTTGAAAAGTTGTCATCCATGAACATAGTCCAAACTGTGCTGAATCCCTTATACCAGGCACATTTCTTCATCTTTAATACGACAATAAGGCATCGTCTGGCCTTATCTTGAAGATGGATTGCTTCGCAGTGTGGATGTAGATCCACGAGGGCTTTCATGTTGTCAGGCTATTTCGATACGTGTCTATAACATTCATAAGTTGTAAGTTATGTAGCAGGACACAACTCGAGTCAGTTTGTCTATCCCTCCGTGTCTTTGTCAGTGTGTCCGTCTGTCTGTTTGTTAGTCTGTCTGTCCGTCCCTCCGTCCGTCTGTCAGCTTGTCTGTTTGTCTGTATGTCCCTCTGTCTGTCCATCCGTCTGTATGTTTGTCTGTCTATCCGTCTGTCTTATTGTCTGTCTGTTTCTCTGTCTGCCGTCCATCTGTCTGTTTGTTCTGTTTCTGTCTGTCTGTCTGTCTGTTCGGCTTTCCGTCCATCTGTCTGTCTGTTTGTCCGCTTGGAAAAACCAGACGAAAACACTGAAATAACAACGTGAACGCGGCGTTGATGAAGATAGTTTTTGCCGTATTTTTTTCCCGTGCTTGGCTAGATGTGAATGATTTGGATTTGCGTTTACTTATCTTGATTGTTACGTTTCACCGTACGTCCGTTTGCAAAAGCAACACAAGTAATTTAAATTACATAGCGACACAGTGTACATGAAGAAGCACTTTGCTGTATTTGAGCGCGCTGCGATTGGTTTGGGTGTCAGTTTACTGATCAGCGTGATGTGTTTATTTTATTGCAGGACAAGACGTGTATTGTGTGGGACTTGAGTAAACTGACTTATGTAAGGCAGTTGTCACAACACATGGCTCCTATCACTGCAATTTGCATCAACGATTTAACGGTGAGTTTCCTGTTTTCAGTTCTAAGTTGAACTCAGTGACGTGACATGCTCTTGCCCTAACGCAGTCGTCAACTGGATAACGCAACACGCTTGAGCGTGACGTGAACGCCCAAAAAGCGGCTGCAACTGAAACTATAAAAACAAAAAAGAGCGTCCGAAATTTGAGAGAATTTACTCTCCAAAAAGAGGCGAAAATGAAATTACAGGTCGTTCAAGGGTTGGAAATCGAAAAAAGAAAGAAAAGAATGTTGTGGGTTTTGTAATAATTTAGGTATGGATGAATGATCGCGGAGACTCAGTTAACAAAATTGTAACATTTTTACTCTGAGTCACATATATATACCCTCGTTCTTTTTATTACTGCAATTAACAAAATATCAGAGTACCTGTTAGTTAATGTTTGGTGAATAAAGTGCGTATTTCACGTGCGAAAGCAGTGCTCGTTTGTATATATAAGCAATAGACTCCATGCTCGGATATTTGTCCGCAGACATTATCTGTTCCGAGAAGCGAACAGTTTTCCGAGAAAATAGCTCGAGGAAAACTGTGAGCTTTAAGGGACAAATATCTAAGCTTATTATTCAACAAATTGTAACACTATCCAAATATGGTCATGATGCTCTCGATATCTGTCATCCGTAGGTGACGGATATCCGGCGATATACGTAGCTTCGTACGTGGGAAGAAAAAGTGAAGTGAAAAAATGTTGACAGAAAGGTTTAAAAATGTTACGAGCTTGGAAATCAATTTTGTTATCAATTTGTTGAATAATAAAACAATTATCCTGCTCAATCTTGCGGAATATCGTCTGATTTTAGCCGACTCGGCCTTCGGCCTCGTTGGCTAAGTATCAGACGATATTCCGCGCGATTTCGCAGGATAATTGTTAATTATTTTGCGCCAAGTGGAGGGTATTGTGTTTGTTATCCATCAGATGTTTTTCTCACACATGCAGTGTTGATTATTTGGGAATATCACTGGGATGTTTGCAAGTTTCAGCTGAGGCGTCTTCAGTCACGTGACCCGTTAAGACCAATCGCGATCGGACGCGACCGAAACCATTTGATAGATTATAAAATGACATATTGTTCACGTGTTCCTTCGTCAGGGTGATATCGCAACGTGTGCAGGCACATATCTGTATGTTTGGTCCGTGAACGGTCAGCTGATCGTGAAAGAGAACACTTCGCTACAAAACAACAATCACATTCAGTGTTGTGCAATGTCAGAGGTAAGCTGAATTACTGATACACTTCTCAAATCTCCTTACAGAGTCTGGTGCATTTGTTTTTTGAGAACTTAGTGTTACATCAGCACAATATCACCTGGTTGATGATGTTTTTTTTTCTTATCACTTGCTTGCATGACAGTGTGTTCATTTGTTAGAAAGAGTTTAGATTTTGATCACAGCTGGGAATGTTTTTGAAGTTTTAAGAAAAGTCTTTCGTTTCTTGAACGGAATAGGCCAGTCTAGAGTTGTCTGGTCAGTGACTTGGGAGCGAGGCTGGAGGTGACCTTGTTTGATACAGACCTCACAGCTTTTGTTGTGCAAATCAAGTTGTTTTTATGCCAAATAGGTGCATTTACATGACAAAAGCAGAGAGGTCTGTATCAAAGCAAGGTCACTCCCAGCCTCACTGCCATTCAAAGGCCAGGTCACCGAGCAGAGAACTGTAAAGTGGTCCTTTGGACACTGCAATAGACCATTTCCGAGTTCCCTTGTGCCTCTCTGTTTCAAAACGAGTCTAAGTGCGAAACCATTCTTATGAAAGTGACTGATTTGCATGAAAATAACTGAACTTGTAGCGGAAACTTATTTAAACATGCAAAAGGCAACTCAGAAGTACGCAATTTTACAACCTTGACGAAATTTGCTAAACACTAGGAGTTTTTATAACGGTATAATTTCTGTACTGAGCGGACCTTGGCTGTAGTGTCGAGAGAGAAAACACCACAAAATTATTTCATGATAAGGTTTTTGACAATTGAGTCAATAAAAGCGTGACTAAGAGTGTTAATGTGCAAAAAACTTTGAACTCTTGGATTATTTTGTAGCTCTCGGAATGGGATGAAGAAAACGTGATCCTCACGGGCTCCATGGATGGTGTTGTTAGCGTGAGTTTTTACTTTCCATAAAATTTGATAAAAGATGTAGGTAAGAAGTCTTGTAGTTTTAGCACTGGCCAACTGTTCATAGAATTAGTTAATTATCCAACCTATTGAAACGCCTTCTGTGGAGGGAGGTTCGCATTTTAAGCTGCCATTTTCGTAAATTCTTTAATTGCAGATGTGGGGTATCGAATTTTATGACAAAGCAGCTAAGACCCGACGTAGTTTCAAGCCGCCATCCCCTAAAACTGACAGCTCAACACCAAAAAGCAAACAAGTTGAGAGGGAAACTTCGGACCCAGGCGAGTCCCAAGAGATTGGTACTGAGGAATCTGCCTTGCAATCACCGCCATCTTCAGACTCTCCGCAAACAGGAAGTGATCAAGCCTCCATGCATCAGATCCCGCAATTGAACAAGCCAGCTGTAATCTCCGAACAAGCAGAGCCTCGTCTTGAATTGCCAAACGATGAAACTTCCGAGGAAAAAGTTGTTGACCATGTGTCCGTAAAGGCAGCAGAGCATGGTGGGACGAGTGAAGGAGTGGAGAAAGGACGTCACGTGACACCTAACTTGCGCGATGAAAGTATAGACGAAGGTTATGTTATTATTCATCACAAAGAAAATGGAGACTTGCCAAAACCAGGTATTTGTGGTTGATATAAAAAAAAAACTATGGAGTAGCATCTCATCCATGCAGGAGGAGTTGAAATACTCCCAGTCTCTTCATAATACTGAAACTGGGATAAGCTCCGGCCTGATGGGCCACTTGGCTCGTATGCAGACTTCATTGAACAAATAGAGAAGCCTAAGTCGTGTATTACACTGTGATAAAACACGACGGGCATTTGAGAACACGAGGGAAATGTAGAAAACATAAGTCGCAGGCCAGTGTTGTCTTCATTTCTCGAGTTTTCTCAAATGTCCGGAGTTTTTTTATCACATTGTAATACACCGCTTAGGCTTCTTTATTTGCTTTGGGATTTAGATTTTACACGCGCAAAACAATAAAACACGCTTTTTCTCTGTTTTATTTAACAAATAAAGAAGCCTAAGCCGTGTATTACACTGTGATAAAACACGACAGGCATTTGAGAACACGAGAGAAATGTAGAAAGCACGAGCCGCAGGCGAGTGTTTTCTACATTTCTCGAGTGTTCTCAAATGACTGGAGTGTTTTATCACAGTATAATACACGGCTTAGGCTTCTTCATTTGCTTTATGATATAGATTTTACGCGCGCAAAACAATTAAACACGCTTTTCTATGTTTTATACTCTGACAAAACATAGATTTTTGACCAATCAGAGCGCGCGCAGGGTCCTAACTATGTTATAAACTCTGATAAAACATGAGTTTTTGGCCAATCAGAGCGCGCGCAGGGTCCTATCAATATTATAATTTTTGATGTAAACCTATCGAAACTGTTTTGTTGGTAGCCTCTCTGGCTTTTGGGGTTGTGATTGTTGTTGTCGCTTTAGAGGCTGTGAATGTTTCTGCCGTTGTTGTCTTTCCTGACTTCTTGTTGTGGTTTTTGGGGTTGTGATTGTTGTTGTCGCTTTAGGGGTTGTGAATGTTTTTGCCGTTGTTGTCTTTCCTGACTTCTTGTTGTGTTTTGTTTTTCAAGTGTGGAGAAGACGTTTGGTGCTCAGACATAAGTTGACAATGCACACGGCTTTTGCCAGAGAAGATAACGCAGCTCCAGCTGCAATCACTTCTTTACTCATGTCCAAGTAAGTCTGAACCAGAACCATATTGCAATAATAAGGCCATAGTATTTTTTTATTACCGAGAAAATTACTGCGTTAATAATATACTTGAGAAATTACTCGATTGATTGGCTGAGAGCAGTGCAGTTCAAGTGTAACACCAGTGCAAATTACACATCCTAATTCTGGATTATGATTGGCTAAAAGACAATGGCAAATATAGAGCGGCTCGTGCAATCGTGCAAATTAATTTCAAATAGCCCTTTTCACGGTTAGCTTTCGTCATTTGCATTACAATAAAATCTAGCGTGTATGCGAGGCAATTTCGGGCTATTTTGTAGTTTTAGCCCGAAAATTGCCTCGTATCCACATCGCATTACATTGTAATGCAAAAAAGAAAAATAAACCGTGAAAAGGGGTATTGAACGAGAAAAACCGTTTGATAACCTGTACTCATCCTTAATTTTTTATTTCACTGCAAATTTATGCTTGCACCTTCGTAACTTTCTCAGTCCTATAATAAATGAGTTACCGTATAAAATATTCAATTATTGAAGAATTGCACTACTCGTGATATTCGAAAATTCTTTCAAATTGCACTCGCCTTAAAAGGTTTGTGTAAATTTGGGAGAAGTTTCAATTTACGACTCCTAATGTACCTATACATGTAACCCCGATTCTTGATGGCTTCAAAAGTGTTTTGGCCTACTGGGGCCCTATATACTTATCACAGCAATACCTCTACCAATAGCTTTTCTTGCAGTTACCAGCGGTTTGACATGCAAACGAGGTGAGTATTGACCCTTTCACCTCGTTTGTATGCTATTCTAAACAAAGGAATATTTGACAGCGGGCTCAACTCCAATAACAGCTATATATTTGCCGACGGACGGACGTAAAGAAGGATAGAAAAGATATGTCTGTGTAGTTCTATTTCTGATTGTCGTCGTTGTTCTTTCAGAGATCATCGTAAGTTACTGGTTGGTGATTTTCGGGGAAGGATCTACAGCTGGTCGGTGACAGATGCTGCAGGTATATATGAAGTGATACGCGCATTTTTATGCACTCAACCACTTGTAGAGCGAGTATTGAAAGCTACTGATTCAACAATAACCATTTTATTTTGCCAGATTTAAAACAAAAGGGAACCAACAGCACAAAAACAACACGAAATTAAAAACTAAACAAGCTTAGTAGATAGAAAAAAATTAATATGCATAATCAAAGAGATCGAGAGAGAGAGAGAGAAACAAAACAAAAACACAGAAAGAGACACCAGCAAATAGTCAAGTCAACAAAAAAAGAAATTGAGAAGTAATTTAACCCTACCAGCTAATGATAAGACCAAATTTGTTTGTAGGTTTGTGTGGACCTGACAAAAAAATAATTTAAGATAATATTACTAAGCCACAATTCAGAGGAAGGTTTTAACAGACTCCCAAAATGGCTGGAAATTAAACTCGTGCCTCATATGTAGTGTATTTGTATGTTTTGCTGTAGGTCGTATGGCTGATCACTGGGTCAAGGATGAATTTGCCGACCTTTGCTCGAGCTGCGGAATCAAATTCAAATTCATTGAGAGACGTCATCACTGCAGGGATTGTGGGAAGGTGTTCTGTGCAAGGTATCACGTGACTGGAGTCAACACAGAAAATGCTATCGGGTTTAAGCTCTTTGACTGGTTTACTGGTCTGATTGGTTTTAGTTTTTTGACTAGTTTTTAGTGCAGAGTGCACTATTGGGATGGTTTGGGGGGTTGACGCCGCTAACGCACTATGGTAATAAGTCATAAGGCAATAAGGTGTAAACTTTAATGTTTGTTTAATTAATTAATTTCAATTAATTAATTAGCCTTGTTTGAGGGGGTGGGGTAGGTACCTTTGATTGCTACGTAAAATGTACTATACTTACATTTCTTCTTATATAACGTCACAAAACTATATATGGTTCCAATATTCTCTTGTTATCCTAGTGGTACTATTTTCTTAAGAACATAAGCGATTTTACACGAAACGCATGCGCAGATTGATTAGCGGTAGTGTTAACTATATGTTAGGTAAACGATACATTTCATACACAATTCTACACAAACATTTAGTGCTTTTCCTTGTGGTTGAACACAGTATGTAAGACGCATGCGCTCTAGCATTGTCAGCATGATACAATCCGTTCTCGAGTTCAGATTCATGCGTGCAATACTCTCGTCTTAACGGGCGATAGCAGTTATATTTCAGGTTATATCAGTTTCCTCTTTTAGTGCAAAGAACGCTTTTGTGACAGCGTATCTTTTGGAATCATCCCTAGCTCGGTTGAAAAATGCCGTGTGCTGTTTTCAACTATTTCGTGTTTGCTAAGCTTTAAACAGGGAAACGAATGGATCGCCCCAGCCGCTTTTATTTTCTCTCCTATGAAAGAGAACAAGAAGTTCACAAATGTATTCACCCGAAACATTTCTGAGTTAGCGGCATTAAAATTAGTAATGTCGTGACAAAAGAAACTTCTCAAATATTGCTGTAGACACTGTGGCACTTACGGAAACCGCAAATAAATTTAGTCAGTCATTGAGGGGACTCATTCAGCGATGTAGGATATAATTTTGGTCATGTTGAAACGCTTCTCGGTTGTATTAATCGACATCATTGTGTATTTTGAACTGGTTTACTGTTAACACTAACGGTGGCAACCTAATAAGCACGTGCTATTCCGAGACACGACGTGACTATTTGATAATTAAATTAGTAATTGTTTATCGATGAAATGAAAATTTGCCTCTTGATTGAAACAAAATCATTCTTCTTCCAATTTTTTTATAAGGTAAAAACATTATTCCATTTTTCTCAGGAAAAAAGCGAGCATATCTTCTTTGTATGTTTTTGAGAAAACAAGGGTATCATGTTACAAACTTTGCGAGAAAAACAAAAGTATCAAGTTACAACTGTTGGTGATGAAAAACTAAAATTATCGCGTTTGCCAATTCAACGTATTAATGAATTTAGAATGAACGAAATTCAACGTAAAACACCACAGTAAAATTTAAAACCGTCTTGACAAACAGTAATTGTAAGTTATTTTTGGGCCTTGAACTAACAAGTTACATACAAGCAGCAGATGACTCAAAACGTACTTACAGTCCTGCATAACACTCTGCACTATCTGAGATTGTCTCACTATAAGTTACTGGTTTTACAAGAATTCTGGTTTTACTAGATTGACTGTTTCACTTGATTGACTGGTTTTACCAGAATAACTGGTTTTACTAGTTTGACCGGTTTTACTAGATTAACTGGTTACTCCCTGGAGTGACATCAATTTTTTTTCTCTTTGTCCTTCAGGTGTAGTAGTTACGAGTCAGAGGTGACCCGTCTTGGAATCCATGCCCCTGTCCGCGTGTGTCATGCGTGTTACAACAAACTCAAAAAGTCATCCAAGAAGACCAACAGATAGCACCAAGTCTTCCCTCATCTGACAGGAAATTAGATTCAGACGTCATAATTCATTTAAAAACAGCATCTGATCTGATCCTTCAAGACAGCTGTATTATCAATGTTTTATTTTCCTGGACATTAGGTGGTAGAACCCAACACTCTAGATTGACGGTGACACGAACATTCTTCCTACTTATGTATGATGCGGTATTGACACCGCAGCTGTCACGCAAGGTCTCCGAGAAGCGTGACAAATGCCTATATTTTGGATGTATGACTTGACGAACAGATACTTTAGGTTTCGTGGTAAACCTTTAAGGAGAGAAACAAGATGTCGCCGGACTCAGCTGTTTTAATGTGTACAATTGTCTTCGACTTCAATTACGTCCAGCTGAAAACTTTTATATTAATTAGTTGTCTTTTTTCAAGCAATTGATTTTACCAAAAGTCTCTCATCTAAAGTATAATGACAGATATCTCGTAGACATTTTTCATAACAGAGATTCTCCAAGGCCTTTATTTTGTGCTCATTTGTTCCGACTCGTTCTTCCGAGCCGGTTTTCCAAAGAAAAAAATAATTTCGTATCAATAATTTACCAGAGGAAGTAAATCTCATTAGTTCATTCGTAATTACTGGTGTTCACAAATTTACCCCTCCAGTCCTGCAGTGTTAAATATATAATTTTTCACCAGTGCCTAATTGCATCGGTACACAATTCCAATGTGCCAGCAACGTCAGTAATGTCAATGTCCTGCTGTACAGTAGTTACAAAGCTTATAGTAACTATGTCGTTCCGTTGTAGTGGTGACGTTCCAATATGGAAGATGTTCAGTCGGAAATAGGAGCAATGAGGCCTCACGAATCTTAAGGTTAAGTCAGCGTCCATTCTGTGCTAGAGAAATTGAAAATGTAGCATTATTTTTACGGTTAGGCCTACCTCTCACACTAACGGAGCATTTTTAAAAACGCTCTTCAACCCAGAAGAATTTGAAAAGGTCGTGTGGACAGAAAGCCTTGTCTAAACGGAACTTTTTAAAAACAATGAACAGTTTAATCGTGTGATTTCCTTAGTTGAGTTTTCCTCAAACACAAATCCAAATGACCGGTGATTGTTGCGCTTTTTAACTAAATTGCTCCCGCGTAGTGTAGACGGAAAACATTTGATGAGTATTTAGAGCGAAACATCCGTTTTCAAATTCCTCCGACGTGGCGTGAAAGGGGCCTGACTGTTTCGACAAAGTTTTTAGTTTTAGCCGAAGCTAAATGTCCCGTAGAACAGGTTAAAACGCGAAGAAAACGTCGATTGGTGTAAAGCCGGTTTACGGCAGCGCCTAACACGAGGGCAAGACTAAGGCCCTGTTTACAAGCAGGTAGGGTAACCCTAGTGCTAGGGTTACCCTAGCAAGAGGGCTACCCTGGCATGCGCTTATTCTTTTTATTTTCGCTTATTCTTCTTATTTTCATTTACAAGGCAGCTAGGGTTACCCTAGCGCTAGGGTTACCCTGGCGCTAGGGTAACCCTAGCGCCTTGTAAATGTTCTGTTAGGGACAACTCGCCTACCCGGGACAACTCCATTTTGGCTCCAAAAGCAAAATATAATCACAATAGCGACAAAATCAGCGAATTATGACCCAGAAAACATAAAACTCTTTCACAATTTGTCATATTTTTGCTTTGGAAATAAATTATTTTCCGGTTTTGTTATCTGTTCGTGCTTTACTTACAAGGTCACCGAAGCGTAACACGCGTAAAGTTGTCTCGGCCAGTAGGGTTACCCTAGCTGAAAATTTTGCTTGTAAACACGGGCTATCTTTTAACCCTCTTGCTAGGGTTACCCTGGCAGTAGGGTTACCCTACCTCCTTGTAAACAGGGCCTAACTGAAAGTTCACCGGATTTCACTCAAACGCGGCGAAACGAGGATGATAGCGCTCGAGAGTTGACAAATACTGGAGAACAGTCTAGCGAAGACGAATATTTGAACAAGTTCAAACTTAGCTTAAAGTTAACACCTCGGCTGTGCTTCGCCCTGTTCGCGAGATTTTAGAGGCTGATTAAATTTGTTGAATTAGCAACACGTCTTGATTTTCCCCCAAAATAGTTCTGTATTACGTACAAACAAAACACTGTGATAAAGTGCGTGTGGTTCAGCACATCGGGGCGAAACATTGAACGAACAAGTGTCTTTGCCAAATAGTTAATATATTTTGAATGTAGAGGAAGTAATTGTCAACAGTACATTGTCTAAGGTACTGAAGGTAGAAAATAATAAATTTGTAAATATGTTATTCTCTGTGAGGGTACATTAAACTGAAGGCGTGTTCGCCATAGAGATTACCAGAAAAGATTATGCAGAGTGAAAAACAATTTATTTTATTCGTGTTCACACAAGTAAAGCGAAATCATTACGACCCTTAAAGTTTTTCCTACAAACTTCACCAAATAAGTATTGATGTAAATGACTATCATTAGATCTTGTGTGAATCAGACATTTTAGAGTTACTTTTTCGGCAAAGAGTAAAACTTGCCTCGGGTTTTGTCGTTTTCTGCCCTAACCCTTGAATGATACTAACATTCCAACATAAAACAGAAAAAATCTCATTTTCAACTTAAATGCAGAAAACATCACTTTAGTTTTCACACGGCCTCAGAAAGAAGACGAAAAGGTATTTGTTGGAGTGGTCGTAAACTTCATTCTTTACCTCTGTATTATCCTGTTTCTTTAGAGCAGTTTGCGATCGAGTGCCTAAAACTAAAACCAAGGTGAAAGAGGGGCGTGACTTGCGTGACTTTTAAATCAATCGTTTAAGGTAGCAATGAAAAACTAATTACTTTTCGACAGTCAAGTGAAAACCGCTCCACTTTCTTTTTTTTTTTTTGTTATGTTTTGTTTCAAATTTTAGCTTGTCGCGATTAAGCACGTAAAGGATTAAGTTAACGAGAAAAACAATGAATAATGAGCGTTTGCTAAGCTCGCTTAATCAGCAGGTCCCTAAGTTAGGTTTGGCGACTGGCAAAAGTTAACGAAGCGAACGTTTCACAGTTCTTGTTTTTTCGCGCTGTTTTCCTTGTGCATTAGCCTCTGGGTCAGTTCCTTGATCACGTGCTTCCCCATTTCTTTGCACGTGACCTGGGTCGTCATCACTCGGTAAGGTGTCTACATCATCCGTGCTCTCATTTGCGTCGTCACCAGTCTCCTGCTCTTCGGAATTCCCATCATCCTCCTCGTCTTCGTATGGTTGTTCAATCCCAAGAATCAAATGGGTCAGAGCGTAATATGTGTTGACAAAAGTCTGACGAAATATGAAGTTACTTCTCAAAAACGAATAATTGAAATTTTTCGAGAGCGGTTCGGTTTTTGTGAGACATTTTTTCCTGATTCAAAGGGTACGTTTCTGTTAAAAGAAAAGGGACAAAAAAATTTGTTACAAACTACTGGATTTGTCCAACCTCGTTCCCAGGGCCTGTCCCCTGGCTTGGGGGTGGAGCGTGGAAAGACCCTGGGAGCGAGGTTGGGAATTGTCCTTAGCGGTTTTCAAATTGATTAATAAATCTTAATTTTTTTACCGTGTACAAATAAGTTAGTAAGCTACTTTTACTGTGTATTAAGAGTATCATTCAGCCAATCGATCAAATATACAGTTAGATGATATCGAAAAAGATCACCTTGTAAAGGCTGCTTCTCACCAGCGCATGCGCATACGCATAAACTGACATACGCAGGCGCAGTAAGATGTTGATCATTAGCTCCTTTTGTTGAAAATTTTCCTAACAAAAGGCGCTAATTATCAACATCTTACTGCGCCTGTGTATGTTGGCTTGTGCTTATGCGCTAGTGAGAACCAGCCTTAACCCCAGTGACTTCTGGAGCTTTTTGCCAAACATGCGGTTTTTTGGACATTTTGGTGGTTTTGAGGCTGGATCTCGGCCAAATTAGCTTTAATCTGGTCGAAAATGCATTTTGCACCACGACAGCTTGCCCTTCTTGCCACCAGCACCGCCTTTTACGACATTTTGGCTCGGGCGTGCGCAGAAATCAATCGATTTTTGAATTTTTTTTTCCACTTTCCTTTTTGTCCTTTGCTTTTCTTTTTGCTGCAGTGATTGACCTTCTACTGGGCTTGCTTGCTGTTGAAAAACTTCGAGGTGGGCAATTTTTACCATGGAGCAGCCAGGTGTAGTGGCAGGAAATTTTGCTCTAAGTTTTTCACTCAACATTTTGAGCATTTTTGTGCTATCTCAGGCTCCATCAGGCCGATCACTCTGATCTGGGCATCATTAGAAAGATCTTTTCCTCCTGCCGAAGTTGAGTATAGATAATGCCAATTTTGGTCAAAAATGATGACGTCAGAAGTGGAAGAAAGGCCAAGACTCGTCACGGCCGGTTACGCGCAGCACAGGGGTCAATGGGTTAAGAAAGAAAAGTTCTACTATCATTCAAGCTTAGAACTTACCACCCCTGAGGGGGTGCTCCATATAATGTGGACTTTACGGGGAGGTCCTGATCGAAAAGAGGGGGTGCTCGTCGTACCTCTCAGGGGTACCTCTTAGGGGGTTCAGCTTCAAAAAAATCCACAGCAGGAGTTTTTGCGGTAATGAGCCGAAAAATAACTGACAGGAGATAATGTTTTGTTTTAGAATTGGTACCTCTTAGGGGTGAAAAGCATTTCAAGTCATGGTCACAAAACAGGATCTTGGTGCCTTCTAGGAATGCTTTTCAAAAGTTCTGACGAGCAGCCTCGTCCATTTTTTAGGGGAGTCCCCCCAGGGAATATTACTAAATGAAGAAATAGAATAGGAAATGAAACAGTTATAAAGGAGTTTCACAAGTAAGTGCCTTTATAAACATCTCGAGTAGACGCACCTCAACCAAAGAAATGCAGTGTTTCTACTGCGAGATGTGAAATGATGACAATCTTCTATGGATGGGCTGATGTAACAGACTTACTTTCCTGTCAAAGTAGCGTACAAATGGGGTAAAGGTTTGTACCTCAGGTTAGAGCCTCCCGTTTAATATGTTGTTGAATAACTTTCCTCGTGGAGGGGGTAAGTACTTACCCGGATGTAGAATCCAGTTCCTGATGGTCTCGTTGTTCCACTGTGTGACGTTAAAGAACACGTACATCCAACATGAGGGCGTGTCAGACACAGTGTATACCAAGTGTGTGTCGTTAGATGGGATGGAAATCTCTCGACCCACCTCTACAGTGTGGTTGGTATTGTTAAACTCCACCTTTACTTGACCTAAAATAAATTACACAGTTGAGTTGTGTCTGTGTTTCTTTCTCTTTTCGCATGTCATAGCCAAGGCAGGGAGGTAGCCAAGGTAGGGTAAGGAGCTTTCGGAACACGCACGATGGGTTGAGGCGAATGAAGGGAAAAGGCAAGCCTATTACGACGTATAAACGAAGGCATTACTTTCTAAACAAACTGTTGGGCTGCGTCGACGGCCAAGTGAAACACTCTGAACTTAAGGAACATAAAAGCTGAAGTTTTGCTCGTTAATAGCCAGGCTATCCCCTCCTCAACCCCTTGGACTTCAAAGGTCTGCTTTTTACAGATAACTATAAATGTCTATAAATGACACTATAAAAAATATAAATGTAAATTAAAGTGTATTGTCGGACATTTCGAGGGGTCACTAACAAACACTGGTAAGTGTTCCAGGGCATGAAAATGGAAAGTGTGGCGATTTCCCAGCGCTGTCCTGTTTTGATTCCATGAGCGTTGTAATGTTGACTGACATCTGAAGGATTCTCGATTAAAAAAAAAAAAACTAAGAATTGAAAACTAGCAACCCGATAATCCATCATCGATCTTACAAGAAACCATTTTCTTATCCTTTTACCGTGTAGCAAGGTCAAAGATGCGTTAAGGTCTTCAGCCACAAAGTTTTCCAAGAAAAGCCCCGGAAAATCAGCCACAAATGTGATGGAACTGAAGTTGGACTTCTCCTTCAGGTCCTTACTGATTTGGACCATTTTCTCGCGCCACGGGGACAGCTCTGTCAGCAAAGGCTGAAATCCAAGGTGTTTGTTTAAATGGCGACCAAGGAGCCGTGACCATGTCCACATTGGATCTACCATTCGCTGTTGAAAGCGCTTGTTCATGGAGCGCCACACATCCAGGTAAATGGCAGGGTCAGTGATGTTGAGGTCCGGGTGCGCTTTGAGCTTGTCAGCCATGCAGCTCATGTATTGTTTGATCATGTCCGGGTGTGAATTCCAACGGGACTGACGGCCTCCCTTAAAAATGCCTAAAAAACGAGATATCTTCACTCAGGAATGTATTACTCTTCCCAGTAGACTGCGACACCCACAAATTTTTTGCCGCCTTCAGAGTAACGTTTTTGATGCCGCAAGTGTGTTTCAAACTAATCATGTGGTAAAGAGGGTAAGTTTCTAAAGAAACTGTGGTGCTGCGTCGGTGGGAGTATTACAAGATAATTTGGTTTTATCAACTGAGTTGATAATGTGAATTGGCCACCGTACTGAAGAGATTCGAAAGCCGACGTTTCGGGACGCGAATCGAGGAATTGTGGGTTGTGTGTGGTTTATATACAGAGATATGGAGCTACGCTATTGGTTGGTGCCTGGCAACGTGAAAACTGACAACAGAATAAATTAGTTGAATGAAAAGCGTTCGTTGATACCGTGAGGATTAAGACTGCCGATTTGAAAAATAAATTGTTGTTCTAGAGTTTTGCGGCTTTCTGTGCTTCCTTGATGTAGGGAGAGGCCGCAGACTGCCATATGTTACCAGCGTGGAATGATTCGGCAGATTAAAGTGTCTAGCGACCGGCTTAGATGCGTTTTGTCTAAGCCGGTCGCTAGACACTTTAATCTGCCGAATCATTCCACGCTGGTAACATATGGCAGTCTGCGGCCTCTCCCTACATCAAGGAAGCACACTATTAACAAAACTCTAGAACAAAAATTGTTTGTACAAAAATCGCTCTCAATGAAAAATATTTCGAAAGAAAAATTCGCAGACACGTTTTTGCTGTTTAAGTGTTAATCTACCCACTGTCAAAATATGGGGGTAATCGGACAAATTCCCTATGAGTTTTAGCTCTTTACAGTGTCCGCTTCAAGTGAAAAAATTGATTCTAGAAAACAGCGCTAAATGTGTCAATCAGACGGGTAATTTTTACTTCCGGCCAAAACTTTCTTGATTTCTTTTTTACATTAGAGATTTCATTTGGATCATTACTTAAACTGAAAAATCGAAATTTGAAGAGAATTGCCGATCTGAAGGTATACGGTAACCTTAACAAGTTTGAAATGTGGCAGTTAATCATGAATCCAAATGACATACATGTAAATGAGTCTGCAGTGAACTGAGTGTGAGAAAGATGTACATATAACAATAATATTGTGAACCTGTGACACTATCAATATATAATACATTAATCTTACCGTGGGTCTTACATAAGTGACCTCTCCAGATGCTCGATCCACAACTTTGACCCGCACATGTTGAGTGCTCCAAGAATGTACCATCATGTCCCATGAGTAGCCATACAGACCTTGGGTCCAAGCATTGTAACCCTAGAATCACAATATTCACCAAGAAAGACCATAAGTATTAACATCAACAGATAGAACCACATGCTGTCTCCACTGTGTAATCTTGAATGCTGTTTTATTGTCAGTGGAGAGAAAGAAGTACTGGAAAAGGCAAAAACACAACTTTTTTATGGTGCAGACTCTCAGCCTTTTCAAGCATAGTAAAATATTGAGGGGCAATTTTGCCGCAATGAGGGTCCACAATAGGCTTCTCAGATCCCACTTTCCCACTCATTTTTACTTGCTAATCCTGCCATCCCGCCCCTTTTGTCTAGAAATCCCAATTCCACCAACTTCTCAAGGACGTTTTTCAAATCCCGAATATCATGGCAAAAAAATGCAGAATCCCGCATCCTGCCAAACCTACTGGGGACCCTCGGCAAAGTCACATTACATTAGACACAAGCAATCTCAAAATTTAGGGCAAATTTTAAAATCTAATACAGTCAATCCTCATCCTTAAGCCAGTCTTCATGAGCATTTTGAGATACAGAGGATATTACACAGTGGTGAATTTTATGTTTGAGTGGTAAGAGCAGAAATCTGCGCTTACTCATGAGATATTGTTCTTGCTACTCAAACATTAAATTCAAAATTTTGATTTCTGCTGAATGCCCAAGCCAAAATGTCGTAAAACGCTATTCTAGTAGCAAGGGCAAGCTGTCATGTTGAAATGCATTTTTGATCAGATTAAAGCTAATTTGGCCAAGATCCAGCCTCAAAACCACCAATTGAAAATGTTTAAAAAAACACATTTTTGGCAAAAATCACCAGCAGTCAATGGGTTAATGATGTCAGTATTTTTTTTAGTAGAGCTTTGCAATTTTTTAACTTTTCAAGTTAAAAGAATTTTTCAAGCTTTTTAATTTTTCTTTTTTTTGAAGAACTTACAATTTTCTTAAAAGGATTAGCACACAAATCATTTATAATAAATATATGTGTAGAAACATACCTTAGTAATGAAGTGTGAGTATGGAAGGAAAAGCTGACACCCAATGTAGACAAGAACAAGGAACACAGAAGCCATGTGACTAGCTGTTGGTGTTTGATATTTCTTTGAGGTCTTTGGTTTTTTGAGGTCTTGATCGTTTTTCAGAATCTTGTCAGAGTCAGGGTACACACATTGCACATTAGCTTGGGGCTCCTCTTGTGAAGGTAAAATCTTAACAGTGAAGTTTGGCATGCACGCAAACAGCTTCTTGGGCCAGTTGTAAGCACAGAACAGAGGTAACGTAGCCAGCATGGCATATGGGAACATGCCAATATGAAACATCTGGGAATTCATGCCGTGGAACATGGCACCAAAAAAATTCCAATGGGGCGTGTTTTGTCAAAAATGAGAAGAAAACCCTCGAATAGGTCAAAACATAAACCCCCGATATGGACAAGGAAGAGGTCTATTGTCTCGTCGTCTAGAAAAAGACGGAATGGATCAAACACCCATTGACGAGACAGGCCACTCATGGAGTATCCAGTCATCCAATCCATGTCGAGCTTCTTTATTCCAGCATAGAAATACACCAGAAAAATCTAGAAAAGACAAAGAGAGTTTACTTCAAAATTACTCATTCCACTGCCAATTTAATCACCAAAAATTTTGACTACAGTGGAACCCCATTAATCCACCAACCAACAGGGCACAAAAATCTGGTATGAACAGGATTGCCATAATGACAGGGTTTCTTTCAATGAAAAAATGATTGATTGAGCTTTTGATTAGACCAGATAAATAAAAAATTATTATTATTCTTGAAATATTTTTCACCAGGGAATGGACACTGCTTGTACAAGTCTGTTATGGTTCAATTTTTAACTTCGATTTTCTTTCAAACTAGCTTAAGGGATGGGGGAGTCTGGGAGCAACATGATAAATGTAGCAGGGTTGATAAAGGATAGTTGTGGGGGAAGGTAGGGTTAGACACTGCAGGAGGTAGGGAAGGGTTGGAGACTGATGAGGGGTGGGGGGGTGGGGGTGTACATTTTCTTTAGGAAACCTCAAAAAAGTGAAACAAAAACTTGTTTGAAAAATTTAAAGGAGATTGATTCAGAAGTAAAAATTGAACCACAGTATACCAAGCCATATACAACAGTACCATACCATTTGTTTTCTGTATGAAACAGCAAAACTTCTAACAATACTTTGCAAGCTAACAAACTCTAACAAACACTAATAAAATAAAAATTAAGAATACCTGAAAACGTAGCAAAACGTAGTTCCACTTTGGTACATGTGAATTCTTTATTTCAGGATTCAATAATCCATCTAAAGACCTTCAAAACAAAATTATATCATTATGCAGTCATACACAAGTTTTTCATGACTTGTACTTAATGTTTTTCAGGTGAACCTGCAACACATTGCACTGTCCTGTAATAAGTGCTTCAACACAATCATTGGTAAAAATAAGTTTAAAGAGGGCCTGCTGGCTATGTATCACCCTGTTAACCATTGCTGTAATGACATTGAAAAATAATCATTGATGACACAAGTGACAAATTAACAAGTTATTGAGAACCCTGATATCAGTTCTTGAAACCAAACAAAGCAACATAATAATTTTTGCCCATTTTACTTCCTCCTATCTACTCGTGATCCCAGGATAAATTGAAATGTGGACATGTGACCTTAATGCATTCAGTTATCAGAAATTTGTATGAGCTGTACTCTCCAATAAGGACGGAGACTTGCCTTGTGCCCTTGAACCCAGGGAGGGGGGGGGGGGGGGAGAACTTCCATACAAAAAGGCCAGGGGGGCTTGTCAGGAATTTTGACAAGAGCCCCTAAGAAGTGCAAAAATAATGGAGAAGCGTTCTCAAGTTGAAATACTCAGAGAAAGAATTTTCTGAGCCCCAATGGGAGTCGAACCCATGACCTTCCAGGATACCAGTTGTACGCTCCCACCACTGAGCTATGGAGACTTGTGGTAAGCAAGGTCATATACTAGGTTTAAGTATATGTGTGACACATGTCCTGCTACACTGCAAGGCTCAACATGCTAAAATCTTAAAAAGTGAATAAATGATATAAACGGATTTATTGTATATATAGCGAGAATTTTAGGCAATAAACCTTACAAATAGAACTCTATATGTGCTATATTTCACCGGTGAAAAAAGCGATACGTCCAATCAGGTTTGCGTATAGCGTTCTTCACATGTGAAAAATATAACCAATCACCGTTCATGATAGAATCACTTAGCCAATCAGAGTTAAGCACTCTAATGGCTTCCGAGAAGCGCGGGCTTGAAATCAGCGTCCGCTTGAAGTTTGTGTCTCGATAACATGGCTTCGGTTCCCGTTTTACTTCACTTTCGGAAAAACAGCAATGGAATATATCTAACAAATATCTTGAGCGCTAGAACTTCAGTTTGAGAATCAATGGCCATTCAAGAAACCGAGGAAGTAAATTTAACATCAGAAAGCCAACAACATTCAAGGAGGAACATTCAAATTTAAACAGTGTAAGTCAACAGAGTCCGAATTTGTCTTTGCACAGCGCGAAACGTCGCCATGACATGATTGAATCTGACAGTAATTATGGACAAACGAAAAAAATTTCTCACTATGTATTTACGAATTCTCCCCTATTATATTTAAGCTTGTGTAGGCTCATTGTACGCCTATATCTGGACTGGAAAGCAGATTTGTTTTTCATTACGTTCGGTCATTCATTACGTTCTCAGCGTTCTGCATGTAAACTTATGGTGCCGGAAAAAAACTAAAACTGATTTAATGGTTGTGTTTAATTCTCGTTATATATACAATAAACAGATTACAACATAGAAAGTGCTTTGCACGGATTTTTATTCACTCGTTGCAAAACTTTGAAAACTCACTCGTTCGCTGCGCTCACTCGTTCGTTTTGCAAAGTTTTGCAACTCGTGAATAAAAATCCGTACGTCGCACTTTCTATGAAGTAATCTATTTTTATGTCGTGGGTAAATTGTAAATAATGGAGAAGTGTACCAGCCTGTTTTGTGGGCAGCTTGAAATTTTTTTTCACCCCTAATAGGTACCAATTCTAGAACAACATATTAATTTATCTCCTGTCATGTTTCTTTTTTGGCTCAAAACCCTAAAAGGTACTGCAAAGGCTTCTGTTGTTGACCTTTTCAGGATGAACTCCCTTAGAGGTACAATACCAATGAAAACTGCTTTTTCAACCCCTGAAAAGTACAACAAGCAGAGCTATCTTTTTATATGGCCTGGGAGTCCCTCTGCCAGGCTTCAACCTAGGAAAAATTATTTTAGAGAAAGAAAGACTTGACTCACCAGTAGTGGTTAGCATCAGTCATAAGAAGCATCACTGAAAACAGTCCGTATAAGTATGAATGGTTGTTCCACCGGGCCTTCTCCAACCAAAAGACATACCAGTACGTGATCATGAATGACAGACAGCTTAAACGAAACATAAATCCAAGGAAAATCCCACATGCTCCAAGAAACATGACTAGGTACAGAACATGCATCAAGTCCACAGGCAGAGGCTGAATGAAGTTAAAAAGTGGAAAGTGGCAAGTGTCCTCGCCAAAATGTTTATCAATGTACAGCATACTGCGCTCTTGAGGAATGTCAATTACCATAAGTAATCCTGAAAAGAAAGATTCAGGATGAAGGGCTCAATGTATTTATTTACACTTGATTACAAGTTAGCTTATAAACGAAAAAGAATCACTGTGGCAACTTAACCAGTTGCTAAACTCCACTAGCAGGGGTTTTACAAGGTCTAGACAATAATTGAAGGCTTTCATGCAAAAAGGGTGTATATTGCTGTTTGGGCTGATTTTCATTTTTTGCAGGATCAAGCTAATTTTTGTCAGACTGACTTGTTTTGTCATGAAAAGCATCATTCCGTAAGTGCTTTTGTTGATTCGCGCTTCATTCTCCAGAAATAACGTATGCAAAAACTCAGTTTTCCTCAGGCGACCTTTCGTTGAATGAAAAACAAAAGAAACCTTTACTTTCACTAAACTCAGACAAGTTCTATTAGTCGACTATAATTACCCTTATCCGTTACTGCTGCTTCCTTAGTGCAAGTGATTAAGGCACTGAATGGGCAGATGTGAAGTTGATTTGTCGTGACACTGGTTCAATAAAAGGTCGGCCAATTTTTTTAGCCTGTTTCTCTACTTATCTATTTTGATTTTCTTGAAGCTGCTAAAAGTAATTGTTTAAGTTTGCGTTGCGTCGAAATCCATCTTTGAAAGATTTGCTCCTAAAGATACCGCTTGCAAAACTGAGTTTTTTTTACACACATTATTTCTTGGATATTGGGCAAGACACTTTATTCTCAAGGTGCCTCTCTCCACGCAAGTGTATAAATGGCTACCGGCAAACTTAATGCTGGGGGTAACCCTGCGATGGACTAGCATCCCATCCAGGGGGGAGTAGAAATACTCCTAGTCACTTCATGCTACAGAAACCGGGATAAGCTCCGGCCTGATGAGCCACAATTAGCTTGTATGCATACTTCACCTACCATGCCTGTACTACTTCAATCAACACCGTGCACATGGCCAGATTTTATTGACCTAAGGGAGACAAAATCAACCGGGTTCTACTGTGTACACTGACAAAGAAATAAACTTCAATAACCTTACCAAACATAATTCTCAATACAGCAAGATTTGATGGATCAGCTGGTGACGTCATGAACAGCATGAATTTATTCCATAAGCTTGGCTCAGTTATGGTTGCCTGACTTTTCTTCTCTTCTTCCATTGTGGTTTTTTTGCCGATCCTAACAGACTCTACTTCAACCTAATCAATCCTTTTAGATCTTGGTTCCTCTAGCACCTTAAATAATTTAAAGAGAAAAATACCTAATTTAGGTTATAATGAATCAATCAGCTGCTCCCCCAGACAACCCTGCTTGATCCTGATCTCAACCTTTTGCACTAAAGGCATCTGCCGTGGAGTGTTGATTGATACCCTCAATTGACACATGATCGACATCTCAATGAGCAATCAATTGATATACAGAGCAATACTCAGTCAACACTCGATTATCATCTGGACTGACACCCAGTTGACATCCACTTAACCGCCTGTCAATATTCATGCAAGTGTTAACTTACTTATATGCACCAATTAAAAATTAGTCAACAGTTACTGTTGACTGACTGTCCACCAAGATGTCAATTGAGTGTTGATAAAGTGTCAGCTAAAGAGTTGATGAAATGTCAGTCAAGCATCAATTTCGATCAAGGGTATTGATTGACACTCGACCATGGATACCTTTAATGCACATGATCCGGAGAGATGGTAAATGCCCACTCATACTTCATTGACTAACCCTGCATATCGAACAGTAGAATTTGGATATACACACATTCTATGAAGGAAAAACTGAATCTTTTTCCTCCTAGACTTCTAAGGTCAAGTTAATGTCTGACCTCAACTATACAAGGAGTGAGATTTTTTTAACTGGATATACTGTTGAAGTAATAGTTGATATAACTGAAATCTCCCTTCGCAACTTGATAGGTGAACTCAAGGTTAATCAATTTAAGTATCTTTCCTTTCCGTGTATCATGAAAAGTAAGGCATTTAACCAGTTGACACTTCTATATTTTTCATTTTAGCCTTTGCTTGATGAATTAAATATTTAAGCTTTATTTCATCCTTATTAAATGAAGGTTTCCAAGGGTGATTGACTTTACAATTTTTGACTTTTTTGGCGCAAAAAACAGTCCGATATTCTGTGTGTATTGCAATCCAACACGTAAGAAAATTTTCAGATCAGCGAGCATTTCGTTCGAATAGGTGTTCTCGATCGAGTAAACCCTACACAAACTGTTTTTCTAGCACGTTTTAATTGAACTAATGTTATTCACCGTAAATATTTTGCAAGGTTTCTATAAAAACATAAACTTACCTCGGATTTGTATATACCAAATGCTGGTGCCCGCGAGACTGGACAAAAAGATCAGTCGCGCTTTAAGCAAAAGATTTCCACCCTAATGAATGACAATAATTGACTGCAATCCACAGCTGCGAACTTCTTTTGTCCCTACTCATTCATCTGCTCAGCAACTACTATCGTGGCATGATAGCGATTGGTTAAACTCCTTCCTTTGAAAATTTCAATTTACAAGACCGCCATTTTCTTCGAG
>JAHPZR010019886.1:32500-52500 GCA_019787425.1 Platygyra sinensis
CCTAAAAAAACACAAGACAACACCACTTAATCAATACCATAACATTTTCTCATACTTTACTGTAATTTAGACTGCTACTAACGACGTTTTAACACCAAATTGTCGCTTGCATTTCTACGGTCAATTTAAAGCAGTAAAAAGCGTCATTCATCACGTTCTAACCAATCAGGGGCAAAACTAACAGAAACCACGCGTCGACTAATGCGCGTTTTCCCGCTCTTTTCGCCAGCTAGTTGCAAGTCTCTTTTTCATGTTCTGATTGGTTTACTTCATTTGAGGGTCCAATTTAGGCTTCTTCGATCCAATATCCCGCCACAATTTTAGGCTCAGTTCCGCCATCTCGCCCCATTTAGAACGTTTATCCCGATCCAGTCTGGATCCTGTTAGAGTCGCAGTTCTCCACGCAACGTACGATTTTCATCCCGCAACCCGCCGTCAATTTATTTTAAGCGTCCCTCCTGTCAGAATGAACAAATCCCGCTCCCGCTGAAGTACGTTTATCCCACACCCCTCCATTAAAATATCTTCTCTCTTGCCGCATCCTACCGCAATTTTTACTCTCATTCCGTAACGCGTCAAACCTGGATTGAATGGTTGCTGTGGTTTGTCAGAGTAATTCCGTTTGATTATTTCAACAGAAAACTACTTCATGTGAACTCCCTGTTCTTACCTGAATTGAGATAATGTTTTTGCCGATGTGAGGTCTGGAAGTTCTGTGATGAAAAAGATCAAAACTGCCATAAGTATGAACCTTTTCTTACCTTCAAAATTTACACAGAACTAACCACTTACTAACCGAGCGCGAGGACTGTAATAGGGAACATTGACCCGAGGTCAGAGCAGTACGGGCTTCGCTTAACAAATTGACGTCAGTTTTTCATGCGTCTGTCCTGTTATTGATCATGGATTTCGTTGCAACATTGTCAAAATAGCCGTGGATCAACGAGGCGATAGCCGAGTGGATTTAAATACTACTTTCAATTGACAACGTTATGACGAATTTCATTGACTGACGTCAATTCATTTTGCACGATAACAAATTGTCTGATTGTCTGCTCTTTTGAAACCTCGCATAAATGATCAATTCATGAATCTGTCCCCTTATTGACAATGGAAATTAGCCAATTCGCGCGCGAGATATTCTGCAGTTAACAACCTATGGCAAAATCCCGGTCTAGAAAGAAACAATCAGAAAGCCCGGAATGACCTCAAGACTACTCTGCCATAAAATAAAACATTTTCTTTCTTGAAGCGTTTCTTTCTTTAATAGGCCATTTCCTAGTTCTCTTGTGCCTCTGTTTCAAAACGAGTGTAAGTTTTGGACACCCTGCCATAACCCAGTAGTTGTTTTCTTTGTTTTTGCCCTCATGTTTGTTATTAGTTTATTAGAAGGCGAAGTTTAATAAATATAAATAAATAAATAAATAAATAAATAAATAAAATAAGTGCGAAACCTTTCATATGAAAATGAGTTCTGCATGCAGTTTCATTTTCATACAAATCATAGTCATTTTCATAAGAATGGTTTTGCACTTAGACGAGTTCACTTTCAAACAGAGGCACAAGGTAACTTGGAAATGGCCTATTGCATTTCAAAGCATCAAAAAAAAAAACACACACACACACAAAAGTAAAAAGATGAATAATACTGTAATAATAATAATCGTCATCATCATCATCATCATGCACAAACAGACAAATTTAGAATTGGTCCATTTAGTGGTCTGTGAAACTATGGCTGATCAGAGATCACACAATTCACTGTTTAAGTCTTGGGAAATCTGTTGTTAGGACCTCAGATCCATTTTCCTTTCCTTATATTACAATTATTTACAATGTTAAGAAAGGAATCCACATCAGTCTTAGCTGCTTTTCATGTGTGTCCGTAATCCTCGAATTGGAATTAACATGTGGAGATGTGTTGTTTTTAATTGGCACCTTGTCACCTTGTTACATGTAATATGGACATTTTATGTCATCCTATGGTTGTCATTGAGTTTGACTGTACCCAAGTTTAATCTTGTGACTGCACAAATGATCCAAATCAAAGTCAAGTAGGCAATGGAAGAGAGACTACTCAAGTTACAAAACTGATATTTGGGAAAATCCATTACAGGATGTCGCTGGTTCAGGCAAGGCTTACCTATTCCACAGGTGTTATAATGCTCTCTTTCGCGTTCAATAACATTTTTTATTGCATCTTCTCTTGACGCATGAGCTCTGCCTTGTCGTCCTTTTATACTGTTTTGTTCATTGATTTGTTGAAGCTCCTGGTCAAATCGACGCAAATAGCTACCAACGAGAGAACAAAATAGATTATAATTTTTGTGTCATTTCAGGTGTATCTGCCACATGGCATTCTTGGGAGTGAGAGGGTTACAAATACACTGTTGTTGTCTTTTCATGTTCGTTCTATTTTAGCATCATTTCAGTGGAAGATGACTTCACTTCAAGCTGTATTTATAAATTAAAAAAGGTAGCGTCTGCATATGAGCCAAGTGAACCATAATGCCAGAGATTACGCCAGTTTCTGTAGCATGAAGTGAGTAGCCTAGGAATATTTCCTCTCCCCTTTGGATGGGATGCTAGTCCAGTTCAGGGTTACCCCTAGCATTAAACTACTAGCACTAGCAAATTCTTTCTAAATGTTTGGAAGACATGGATAATTGTAACTGGCAAACATTTGTTAGTGGATATTTTACTCACTCGCAGCTTATCAAAATCACTCACATTTTGCGAGTTGGCGAGCGTTAATTTCGAGCCCTGTATCAGTGATTCTGATGAAAAGTGCATACCGGTATCTAACATGTGCAGGAAAAAGGCTAGTTTATCAAGCACTGTAATGACATTACTAGCAATAGCAAAACTCGACTAACCAGAGTGAATTCAGAGATGGAACAATTGGGTAAGACAGCGAAATTACAAAAGTTAACAATTGATTACTCTCTCAATTGTACAACACAAGGTCCAGCTATTGTATCAACAACAAATTCCCGGTAAAGTAGTCTTTGAGAAGCATGTAATTGAAGCAAGTACCTCTCAATAAGTGCACACACTTCAGAACAGGTGTATTGCATCTTTTCTTCATCTACATTCTCAAAAAACCATCTAAACTTTTCACCAACTGTTAAAAACAAAAAAATAATAATAGCTTATTTACAATACTATTAAGTTTAAACCATCAATCAATTATTAAAAGTGTGAAAATAACTATAATTATTAAAAGCTGGATCATTAGATAGTGCAACTCAATAATTTGTATTGGCATATGAACACTAATTGTTATAATTAAGCATCAAATATTTTTGCTCGCACACAATTGGTCTAAAAGCATCACATGACTGAATATGCCCCAGCTAAAACTGGTGAATATTTAAGAGATAATCGTCAGTTTTCACAACAACACAGGTTGAAAAAAAATATGTGAAGGATAATAAACACATTAGTCTCCATTTGGCACAAAAATATGTTAGCTAGGATATTTGTTCTTTATCTGTTCCTTGGAGCTCTTGGCTATCCTGGAAAACTGTTTGCTTCTCAGAACAGATAATGACCGTGGACAAATATCTAAAGATATCTTCACGCCAAAACTTATGATGGTTATTGTTTATTTATACCAAGTTCTACAAATATAGTAAAGGTACCTGTAATTTTAGGGGTGTTTTTTATTTTAATTTTCTAAATGTTGGGTGTTTTTAATACAGCAATTTTATTCAACATGCACTTGTTGGATATGAGACGATAATTTATAGCCAACAAGGAGTGTAACGCTGAGTGGGCTATCAATCTACAGCATTACCTCATTTCTAAGGCCTGATTGTTCAATAATTGTTAAAGATAGTGAAGAGATAACATCATTTTCTTGTCTCTCAAACGAATATATTCCATGTGTTTGCTTAAACCTGGGGTTGATGTACAGGTTTATCAGTAAGGAGATTAACCTTCTGCACAAAATACATTTGAGACAAATACCTTTAATTTGAAGAAGATAGTTTCTTTCAGTCTTCTTCCTACAAAGTGATGAGATCGAAACATAATCAAGTTTTTATCAAGTATCAAGTATCAAGTATCAAGTAAGTAACATGACCCTAAAACCAGCGACACAGGAATTTATCCTCAGCATCAGGCCAATCCAATGCACCCCTAACATCTGACAGTGAAAAAAGAAGCACTAGAAAAGACAGCAACATTGTCCCTTTTTGACGTTTTTGCCTATTTAGAAATTGTACTCTCTAGTTAAGTCTATGAATGTCAGAGATTGCATGCTTGTCCATTAAATTAACTCTTAAAAAATCAACCTTGTAGTGACAGACATATATGACTTCATACAAAAAAAAATGACAGCAACATTTGCTTCTGCTGGTTCAGGGACATTGGTACATGAAAGGATGTGGCAATTGGTGACATGGCTACCCCCTTGAAAGGCCTCATTAGCCTTGTTTTCTTGTTTAGACTATAGTGTGTGTGCAGTGTCACGCAATAAAAAATAAAATCAAAAACCGTGCATTGAATGAAGTCAAAAAATTGAGATATTGTAAACGACAAATAAAGAAGACAGTTATCCAAGTTCAAGGTGTGTGCGTTCTCCCAAAGTTGAGATATTCGTTGAAATGTGCCGCACAAAATTACAGAGCTTAGTATGGGGTTGCCATGTTGGAGGACCTCTTTAGTCCTCCAACATGGCAGCCAGTAAATAGTGTAAACATCTGGAACTTACTTTGGCTATTTAGTGGACTGATTATCTGAACCAAACCAAAATATATTTACAAAAGTACTTTTCCTGATACTTAAACTCCTAAAATGGCTAAAAATCACGAGATACATATATCTTTTTCGACAAACACGATCATAGGGTTATGTCACGCACTACCATAACTACAAAATTTGAAATGCGCTGGTTTCCAAACAAAGGATGCTATTGAGCTGGAATGTTGTAAACAGCTATAAATTTGGTACTTCTTATGCCTAATAAGGATAAAACCTTTAGTGGCTTTTTGTTTTGGATTTGAGAATTCGATGACGTCAGGTGCACACACTCTATAAAACAGATAGATTCCATGTTTCCATGTGTCTGTTCAGTAATAGATCACAAATGATGTCAAAATGTGATAAGAACATCAGCAACACACTCACCAAATGGCTCGTGCCTCAGTTTTATTCTTACCACATTTTTATCTCATCTGTGATCTCTAATTTAGTAACACATTTAATAACATAATATCAGTTATAATATCAATCTTTATACAGGGGGCTCACATCACCGAAAAGCGGTATTCTGTGAGGCCCTGTGAAAATAAAATGAAAATAATTTTAAGTAACAACCTAATTCATTTGTTAATTACACACTTTGAATCATATTGTCACCTTTGCAATTTTTCGTCCCTGTGTGCCTGTCTTGCCAACTTTGTAGCTTTTCGAGAATTAGGGTGTACAATTTTCTTGCAATGTACTTTTGACTTTCCTTCTTTTGGCTGCCAAAAAGAACACGAAATATCAGAGTTACTTAATAAGCTCAACACAAGACTCTGTATTGTGGAAAACATCAAACTTAGATGTAGTGAGGTGAATCCAAACTAAACACGAATGCTGCTATATAGATAGACAAACAGATACTATTAGATAGATGGTCTTTAGTTATTGAGGATAATCAAACAAAATCATCCTATTGGAATAAAATGATTCAGCAGTCAATCTCAAAATTCCCACCAAGATGCAAATACGTACCATTTTTAGCTAGGAGAAAGTAAAACAACGAATATTTTGATTGTGTTGTTTGTTGAGTAATCTTTCCACGTGAGAATCTTCCTGAGTCTGCTACTGGTCAGCTGATGTCTTGTTAATGATTATGCGTACTACTAGGGCAAAACAAAATGGCGGCCCGGTTGAGGAGTGCGTTTCGAAATGTAAATCGGATAAATAACATGTTTCTTCCTCAGTTTGAAAACCTGAAGCAAAGAAAACTTGGGAGATCAGCTTACAATATCTTCATCGATTACAAGGCTGTGTTTAAGGATTCTTATCTGTATGCAAAAGAGAAGCCACTACGGTCAGCGACAACATTAGCTGTTCTTCTTGGACTTTACTATCTTTACCACGAAAATCCTGACGTGAACTCGTACGAAGACGCTCTTTTAGAATGTTCTAATGAACTGCTACAGTTAAGCCATCTGATAAGGAATCCCTCGTCGGACAATTATGTGCAGAAACTATTGAAGTATCGTAATCAAGAACGAATAAGGATCCAAAGTTTTGGAATCTTGTCGCTTGTGTGGGTTTCCGAGTTTGGACCCAGTTGTGATTTGTACGAGAAACACTGTGAATACGTGCAACCAAGATGGAAATCTTTCCCGCAGCAAATGATTGACGTTGGAATCCTGGGACACTGGTACTTTCCTGGAGAAGGCCATGATTGACTATGACGTCAATGAAGCTGAACTGGCTGACTGTCCACCGGACACACAGTAATTGGGAAACGATCAACTAGTGTCTGACATTGATTTTCCTTGACAGAAGCTCTTTGAATAAAGATCACAATTGAATTATGGCCCAATAGATGCGCAACCCCTTCCCTGGGCTGCCATTTAGAAAATTGAAGAAGGCCCTGGGGACGAGGTTGCCTGTATTTGAACGCACAGTATATTCCAGTGCATACATACTGGGCTTGTGGCTGGGGGGAGACAAGGGGAAAGGAGAGGGCCAAAAGAGCGATGATAGATGGGGTGTAACACAGCAGCGTGTTTGTTGCCTACCGTAGCTTCTGACCAGTAGGCACTAGCCTCCAGTGCAGGCGTTTTCCGTGTGTTCACAAATGAGCGGAATTTGCTCGTGCTCGTAGTCGAGTAGATTTACCGCCATGCCCCCCCCCCCCCCCCTCGCGCGCGCCAATACTCCTTCCTCGCCTAACACCCACTCCTGGACACTTTTTGCCTCTCCCAATCCTCGCTCGCTCACCAAAAGACGCCTGCATTGTGGGCTAAGTAGGAGCGGAGAGTGAAAACGATCCTGAAGGATAGATGTCAATTTGCCTTTAGCATTGTACTGTGCTGTGAATATGCACCCTCTATTAATGACAGTCATGGTCTGACGAGACCATGGTGGCAACAGTAACGACAACTGAGGGGCGTGTTTGATAGACGAAATGTCACTACCGGTTAGCCTAAATTAAAAAAGCACTCAGGTTAGCCTAAATAACGCTCTTGTTTTAAATATTACTGACTTGTAGATGGTGAGCTCTCAATAATTGTGTGGGTTAATCTTATCCCATATTATTAACGGCCATCCCGTCATTTCGCCATTTCGTGTGTGAAACACGCCCAAGACTGAGTTAAACGTTGACTGTCTCAACTCCCTCATTCTAGTTAACCTCTTGTGCTCTAGCACGTAGGCTTGCGGTTGTATATGTTTTTTTTCCTCCGGAAATGATTAAACACACTCGACAAAGAACGAGACGGAAGTGAACAAGCGTGAAAATTGCTCATGCTTTCTTGCCGCCGTTCTATCTGTCGCCCTGAGATTTACACCCGGTTTTCTGGCCTAATTCTCATATGCTTAAGTAATTAACTACTTATTATGAATCTGACTTCACGAAGATAACGCTTTATATAGCTCGGAAACAATTTAAACACTTTTGAAAATAATTGAATTTCGAATTGAGTGGTTTTCCTGTTCTGTGAGGCGGAAATCTAGGGTCAACCGTGAAACTTATTAAATATGATCTCCCAATCAGCGTGAATCGGAAGACGAGCAAACAACACGCCTACTTAGATAACACATGTTTTTAGACGCGCATTGTAAAAGAACATTCGATCGTAACAGAAACTCTTTGCACACTATCACAAACAATCTTTCAAAATATGAAGAGTATTGAAAACGTTTTGAGGAGTGCAAAACAGAATCTTTGCGCCGTTTCTTGAATTGAAAGGTCGAGTAACTTCCAGAAAAGGGGTTTTCAATCTTTTGGCACCATTTTAGCAGATAATCGCGTCTGATTAAAAATGACTGTTGGTGAATGGAAACGTAATTGCGAACTACAGACCCATATATGGCCCGAGATCAAACAAATATCATTAAAATGCCGCTCAACCCCTGTCGCTTTTAACCTTGAAAAATCTTTTGAATTTGCTCCAGGCGTTTTGTAAACACCATAAGCGTTTTGTTGAAAAATTAGCACCATTATTCGATTTTTAGGCCTGTTTCAAATTGCACTTATAAATTTCTTACGTCCTTATCGACCTAAAGACAGAAATTTCAAATCCAGATTTTAAATGAAATATCAGATGTGACAACACATATTGGCTTGACGAGATAAGATAATGAAAAGCCAATTGACATGGCTGCCAATCCATTGTCTTGCGGTCAGTGACATAGTACTAATAAGTTGTTGCCCTGGGGTAATTCCTAAAACAGTATGAAAGACTATTGAGAATCGTTAAAAACGAAAAAAAAAAAAACTTATCAGAGAGGAAGCAATAACTGACGTTTCGAAAAGTGATCCTGCCTTTCGGAAGATGTGAGCTTAAAAGGTTCGAACTTCAGGTTCAACTGTTAAGCCTATATTGAATATTATATCATTCGCAGATCTCACACTGTGATCATAGGTGCGAGAACGGCATGTTGTGAATAAGTTTACATTTTCTTCTATTCATTTAACCTTCCACTAGGTTCATCTGCTGACAACACGTCTGCGTTGATTCATGTTCTGACTGTGGGGGAACCTGATATAGCTGCCCAAGCTAATTAGTCACTGTTGTTTCTAGATAAACTCGACTAAAGATGAGCGTGCAGCGCCAGATCGCTGTTAAAGTACCAGTGATGAAAATTTCTCCATATTACAGCAACGAAGCAAGTGTTTTCCTTGCGACTAACAACAATGTGCAAGTATCCCCAGCCTTGGCGTTCGCTTCTGGTCCTGGATTTGAGTCGAAGCCGCTTGTACTGGACTTAAGGAACCTACCTAGTGTCGACTCTCCTGAGCTGGACAGTTCTTTGCGAGATATGTTAATGGAAAACATGAAATCCGGCAACGTTTTCACCGACGATAATGACGATACCGTTTCCGAAGTTTCAGCTTGCAGTTCCATGGTTACTTTGGAAACTGTTGATGAGAGTGAACTAACCAACGCTCCGACAGGAAACCGAAAGACGGCGAGGGCGTCTTCGTTCAACGCCGGATCGACGCCGCGGTCTTCCGAAAGAACGAACGAAGCCGCCGATGAAGAAGATAGCCGAAAGACAGCGATAAAGAAATCTAAGAAAATTATTTCTGATTTTCTTACATTTAACGCACCGAGTTTTAGTGGAAACGGGACTAGTGAAGAACACGATGAATCGAAGCCTCCTCCACCGTCAGAGAGGAGAAGAAAACTTAGCATCACTAAAAGAATTTCGCCGTTATCTTTGCACGGAATTTTCACTGGAAACCAATCGACAGGAACCAACAAGCAAGAAGCTACCAGCGAGCCCAAGGAAACGAAGAAGACGCGGAAGCTATCACTACAGACAATGTTTAAACCTTCGCAGCATTCAAACGAGAAAGAACGGAAGAGAAGAAATACTGACCCACAGCTTCCGCCAAACCAACAAATAACAACTACCATTGAAAACGAAGAGAAGAAAGGAAAGGAAGAAACATCTACTATTGGTAAAGAATCACAAACAAAGCCAGTACCGGAACATGCTTTCTTTAAAGAAGATGATGTTAAAATACATGACCTTATCAAGCATGTGCTACGAGCGCACATGCTCGCCATGAAAGAGTATAAGCGCGAGACGTGCGATCGTGTATGTAAAAGCATCTGCAAGATTTTGAAAACTCTTGTGGCTTCAATGAAGGAAACGGAAAATGTCCAATGTAAAGTTGTTTGCCAAGCATACATTGGCTCTGTAAGGGACGAAGGACTCTTTGCTACAGTTCAAACTGTTTGGGAAAATGACAGAGACAATTTTGCAGCTGCGAGTTACAGGAATGATTCGTTGTTCGGATTCGCCTCCGTTGTAACAATCGCTTTGTACTAAAACAGAGCCGAATTGCATTGTGACTATTACCTGTGCTTGTGGCTAATTTATCTTCTTAAACCTGTTTTTTTTAAACGGAAATGCCTTGAAAATCCAATACTCTTTTCATTCGCTATCTGAAATCTTTACTTTCTATATATAGGAGGTCTGTTTCCGCAAGTGATAATGTCGCACTGATGTACATGTAGCTGTTAAGACTTCACTTTGCAATCAGATTAAAAATTATCAAGTTGAGAAATACGTCTTTTCTGAAAGTATCCTTTTATATTTTAACCAGCCGGATTATAACTATGACTTTATATTTATTCTACCGGGATAAGTTTATCGCTTTATTCAGCTGCTTTTATTTTCATTGAGATTATCTCCTTAGTAATTAGCGTTTGTTTTTCGAAAATATCGAGGTTATCAAAATCGATCACCATATGTGCACGGGGTTCCAGAGTTGGCGCATGTTACGCAACAAGTGTTCTTGACCATTCTTAGGCCTAAAAGTATATGAATAGATATTGAATAAAAATAAACCTACCCCTCTTAAGGCGGGGGTATGCATGAATTTAAGTCGGAAATTTTGATAAGTTTAAAGAGAGGTTGAAAGGGAATAAAAGGGTTATGGAACACCACCAGTCAGTTGCCCGACCGCACAATGGCACCCCAGGTTGTTGGGCAACTGTTTGGAGTGTATCTACCAATTTTTAACTTCAAACTCTAATTATAAAACAACACCAAATCTTCAACATTTCCTATTTCCATAAACTTTACTAATCCTTTGAGAAAAACTATTTATCTCCAAACATACCTAAAAATCACCAAAAATTTACAAAACGACCCAAAACATGGATATGTGAAATGAGCATAGAGCTTCTTGATTGCTTGAAACGTAAACGAGATATTTGCATTAAAAACATAATACCCAGCCAAAATACGGCTTTCATGTGAATCCCCGCCTTGAGGTGTGCGATTCTTTGTTTCTTGTGGGGCTTCTAGGTCTATTGCTGGCAATTCAGGTGGCCTTAAGTCCCTCTGATTTTCTTTCAAGCAGTAGACTGAACTAAAAATCACCAAAATGGACATACGTCAGCCTAGAAGCATCCCAGAAACAAAGAAACACTCGCCTGAACCGAGGTAAGTTCATTCTTGTTCAATACTCGTTCCTGCTTTTTAAACCTTAGGATTAGAACCACTTTAGTTCCCATACAGATTCGGACATTTTGACTGTTACGTAACATGGGTAAAATACGAAACACGGAAGTTTATTTTTCCGAGCTTGGTTGCCCTGTGGTGTGACAAGGGTTTAATAAAGACTCGACTCTACGGGTCATTACTCTTTTAGAACCAGAACGTTCTTGCAGTTGTTAAAAGCCGATACTTTCTTTGAAATCATTCACATCCAAAGAGCTAAAAGAAATATCTGTAATCGCTCAGAACAAGCTCTTAAAATGTTTGGAGTCGTTCGTAGCATAATGATTTCTACACGTAGTCAAAGCAAGAATGACGCACTTTGGTTTTAGCAGGAGTTCTTATTCATTTTAGTATAAATCTACTAGCGTTCTATCACGAATGACGTCCTCTGATTGGCTACCCTAATCAAGTTCTATTCTGTGATAGATAGTGAGTAGCGTAGCAGTGTGCCCTTGTTAACAAAATAACGGCACTTCTTGGCGTTCTCGAGGTGTCTCTAAAGAGGATTTAGATAAAATTTTGGACGACTAGTAGATTTATTCTAAAACAATTAGATTATTCGCTCTCGATTTCTACGCGTGATAGTTGCGCTCTCGTCAACTATCACGCGATAGAAATCTCGAGCTCATAATCTAATTGTTTAATAGATTCGAGGGAGGGAAGGTGGTTTAATTCCGCATTTTATTACCAGCCCTAGCCGGATCAAGATACTTTTCCCGAGGACCGTACATTTTCCAAGCAAAATACGTCACAACTATCTTGCATGGGTCTATCTTCATGTTTTGATAAAAGGTTGAAAAAGAGGGGGCGGGGTTATTGTGAGTGGCGCGGTGTCTCATGGTTAGTGCGATAGACTCTAAGTTCGAGCCCTGGCCGATCCAAGTGTTCTTGGGCAAGACACTTCCATCTCTGACAGTGCCTATCTCCACCCAGGTGTACCGATATGAGTACCGGCGAATTTAATGCTGGGGGTAACCCTGCGATGGACTAGCATCCCATCCAGGGGGGAGTAGGAATACTCCTAGTCATTTCATGCAATTGAAACCAGGATAATAAGCACTGGCCTGATGGGCCACTCGGCTTGTATGCAGATTAGACTTTTTTTACTGAGAAAGGGGTTGGTAATTCATCTGGGTCATTGTCGGTCCAAATTTATAACTACCAAATAAGTGGTAAACATACCCAGTTTTAATATGGTGTTAATGCATGATGACAACCAGTAAGAATTTGGAATTTCACGGCTAATAACAACACTGCCATCAATCTTTGCGTTTTCCTAACTCCGACTGAGGTCGAGAAAAGGGCACGTGATATTCAATATTGTAATCTAAGTCGTTTCAAAACTTAATTAAAAAACAATGAGAAGCTAAAAAATTAAATTAATAAAGTGATTATCTGCTGAATGTCTATTGCTTATTTATAACAAGCAAGGATGTTTGAACCCGTTAGAATCCGTACAGATCATGTTTTAGGGAAAACCTTTTTCAGAAAATAGTGAAGCGAGATAGGCCAACTGATGCTACAAACATACCTAAGGTCAAAATTTGGAGAACAGTTTGTTACAAAGTGAGTTAACCTTTGTTGATAGTCAGTGATAGTAAACGACTCGAAGTCAACGTTCATTGAGGACAACAATTTAAAGAATTCATTGAATTAATGAAATAAATATACTTTTTATTTTCCCAACATCTCGAATAGTTAGAATGGGAAACAATATAAACTCAGACAATTTCTTCTCAGCGTACTGGAACGCACTCATATTTACCCTTATCGTTAATTCTCTACGTGGCTCCCTGGTGATACGGGTTACGACTTTCAACATAAAACCACTGCAGGCCTGAGGGTCTTCACTGTCGGAAGTAGGCAAAGCATTCTTCTGTTGAAAGTGCGCGAAAATTTCTCGCGTACGCTTACAAAGAAACCATCTTTGCCCTTATTTGGAAACTCAGTGTTACTTCAAGTCAAAACAAGGTCGACGCACAACAGGGAAACTTTACAAACTACCCCCAAAACTTGTTTTAAAAGAAAAATAAACGCAATATCATAACGTGACGTTTCTGCGTTTACTTGTCCCCATTATCAAATGCAGTTTTAAGCCGAAACGTCATGGTATAGCATTTATTTTTCTTTTAAAATGTTTTTTTTTACGTATCTTCTCTAATATTGATTTTATGACGTAATATGCTGAGGAATGCATTTTATTAAAATTTATAAGATTTGCAAACGCGAAATGACTTTACATTTACTTTTTCATTGTTGAATTAGGATACCAAAGTATCACGGATATGGCAAGCCATTAGCCATTCGAATTTTTGATCTTAGTCCAACAGGTTTTTAGCATTGGCGAGTTGTAAATCTGAAATGGTGAGCTTGGCAAATGTATGGGTGAATTTAATAACAAAAGCGATGGTTGAGTTTTTTTGGGGGAAACTTCAGTTATTCGCTAGCGAATTTTCAATTTCTCGCTGGGGAAATTTTAGTTTCTCGCTAACGATTTTCCGATATCTCGTTAGCGAGTTTTCAATTTCTCGCTAGCGTGTTGCGATCCATTATCCCTTGCGAGTTAGCGACTGCGGAGGGAGCGCAGGGAGCTGTGGGACGTTTTCCCACCAAAAGAGGGATCGACCTTATAAGGTCTTAAGAGAAGCTGGCAACCGTCGGAAATAAAAGCAATGATGGCCACAACGCGAGCTGGATGAATAATCATATCGTATAAAAATAGAAAATATACTGCAAAGGTTGGTCAAGACAACGGGAACATAGGCGTTGTTACAATATTTGGGCTGGCCAACACCAGCCTTCTTCAGGTTTAAACCTGAAGAAGGCTGGTGTTGGCCAGCTGAAATATTGTAACAACGCCTATGTTCACGTTGTCTTGACCAACCTTTGCAGTATATTTTCTATTTTTTTTTGGTCTGGTCACGATCTATTTTGATCCAACGTAGAGCAAGTTTTGATCGTACACGGTTTTTGCAGTGGTTTAATCCTTACAAAATCATATCGTAGAAAGAACTCCTAAATTCAAACTCTTTGCCTGAATAAAACCTCACACTATCATAAACATCACGCAAAACAGTCCACAGCCTCGCGCGTGAACATTGCATTGCAGTTCCAGAACAAACAAACTGGAAGGAAAAATGGGCTTGATGAAATTGATGCAAGAAACATAACAACGTCTCTCTTAAGACAGACTTTCAACAAGGTTACGTCCTCATAAAAACGCAGGATTATTGCTTAGAGAAATATTAATATTCAAAGATCCCTCGATCGTACATACAAGAGGGGCAGATCCTTAAAGCAGCGCTTAAAGATATACTTTTTCGAGCAAAACTTTCAAAGAGGCTATTACAAGTGGATAGGAGTTGTGTAGGCTGTCACCCATTGTTAGCTCTCTGCAGCACGGGGAGTCACTGCCATAATCGATTTCAAAAGTTCGTCTAGTTTCGTCAGTGTTCGATATCTCTGAAAAACTTTCATCAATGTCACATTCCTGAGCCCGTCTAATCAAACTTCTTTCACTGACATTCCGAAACAAGTAGCAATTTTTGCCCAGCTCATCCCAGTCTCGCGAAGATTCATAAGCTGTTCTCTAGTTATTACAAATTTCAGCAAACTTGGGTCGACCTTCTGTTCTCTCATGATCAAAAGGTACATTATAACCAGGTCTCTGGCCAGCAGATTGTTGCTGTTTCTCTATTTTACTGGATATGTTCTTTAGCTTAACCTACGATAAATCATTTAGCATTCTTAAGAGCATCAGTAGGTGTTACGATGTTCTGTATATGTGCACCAATTTCCAGCTTGAAAATCATTCCAAGCAAGATGGTAACGCAATCTTCTAGTTTCGGAATCTACTTACTGGTCTAAAATAGCATTAAAACCAGTAAAAAATGCTTACAAGGTCTTCTTGACCTTCGTTAGTTGAGATTGGAACATCAGCCATATTTGCACGATCGCAAACTGTTAATCTCCAGGACTTATCAATCGCCTTCTATGTGAAGGCCTGGGAGAGAGGCTAGCGAGAAACTGGAAACTCGCTAGCGAGAACTGAAGCTTCCGAAAAGAAAGTCAACCATCGCTGTATTAAATTCATCAAGAGACTATGAGGGGTGAGCTCACCTGATAGTCTCTTGATTCATCCATACATTTTTCAAGCTCGCCATACACGAACACCCATGCAAAACTTGATACTTGTGTCGAGTTTCAGTTTGCTTTCACCGAAATGTCAATTTGGCATTATATCAATTAATTGCCACGACGTCGCGATTACAACATGGTGGCCCAGGTTAATTTAAAAGAGCTGGTCTACGGACAGTTTAATATGATTATGCCGGCTAACATGATCGATTTCAAACTTTTCCGCATTTAATTGGTTATCCTAGACTCATGAGTGCGGCTTAGATGGCCGGGGATAGCTCAGTCTGTATTTCGGTTTTCACGTGCCGAGTAATCTCTTTACAGAGCTTTTGTTTGGCTTCTTTGGTGGGCAAAGCATAGAGAACATTTCTTCGTTGAAACTCATGTAGTAAAGTGCAAATTGTGTTAAACCACTGCCAGATACAGCAATGAAAAATCAATACCATATGAACTGAAGTTAAACTAATTAGAAACCTGGAAGATTGAAGTTTTCCGATAATTCTCTGATTTGAAGTGTTCAGTAAACAAAAACAAACAAAAGCAACATGGCTGATTGCTTCCCTTTTGTGCCCTGTTTATTTCGTTAAAACAAAGCTAACAAACAAGGGAGTCTCTTACGCACACTAATCTTTAAAGTGAAGCGTTTTAACGCTTCAATTAGTCTTAGCGCTATGAACATGGTAACAACATATCACAAATAAGCAAATATTTGCCTTCATATATAGCAACCAAGCTGTGATATCAAACATATCAAATGCTCAGAAAGCTGTACATTGTTTTTATTGCTGCATGCTGTGGAAACTATGAAATATCGCTCGCCCTCACTTCAGCTAATGCACAGATGTCAATAAATAGAATGCTATCACAAGTCATCTCAAAATCGACTCTTTTGTTCTGAAAGGATGAATTTCACCTCAAGCATTTAACATCTCATTTTGTTTTCACCTCGATTAGAGTGAGGCTATAGTAAATCTATTGTTTGCTCAAACCACTGAGTATGCAAATAACAAGCACATTTTTAACGATTTACTGAAATGTTCAATATTTGTCACCTGGGTCTGTGATAAAGCATATCGCACAAAAAAAATACCTTGTGACAGTCTACACAGATGGATTAAAGCCTATTTAATTTCACGGACGGAAGGATTATCTCAGAACGAATAGATATTTATATTTCGCAGAAATTTTGCTTTGCAAATACATATGAATTGCCGGGGACAAATTTCTCAGCTGGAATTCACTGAAAGAGTAGATGTTGCGAAAATCTTTTCACGCCCCCTGCAACAGTCACCTGCGTGTCATCAGGTCATATGCATGCAGGCTGTGTTAATCACCCAAAGCTAACAGTTTTTCTTTTCCACATTTTGCAACATTTGTTTACTTTTGGCGACACAATGCGTGCGAATTGAAGGATTGGCTGATATCGGTTCAAGATCAGTGATTGACCAGCACTTTGTTGCCGGAAGCACATTGAGACGATTGGAACCGCGATAATTCTGTAAATTAAGACCGCGTCTTTCAGTACACGCGTTCAGTTCACAGAGGGCTTCACGTCCCACGATAGCTTCGTCGTCTGTCAGAAATATACGAAACAGTGTAAAACGTAATTCCTAGCAGATTTCCACAGCGTATTCTTAGCCGATCAATCTTAGTCATGGATGAAACAAATGGATCGTGGTTTCCGAGGGAACGGCAAAATTCAAATCCATTCCATTTCACCTCTGGTCACGAAGTGTCTCGGTCAAGCAGTGCAACGAACATTTATGGCAACTCGTCTTTTACGGCGTTCCCAGAAAAAGCCGAAACGAAATTCTCGCCCAAGCCTGGGAAAAGAACAAGAAAGCTGTCATTATTTTCGTTTCATTTCAACTCCAAATCGAATTCAGAAGAAAGAGGAAAGGTAAGGCGGTCATCTCAACCCGCGTTCAATCAACCTTCACCAACAACTCTTTCACCAGATCCAGACGTATGGATGGCTTCGCTAAAACCCACTGGATCTCAGAACAGCCTTGATAGTTCGCCTTCTTCTTCAAGAAAATGCTCGTCTGTGCTCGGACCTATTGAAAGGGAGAACATTGCAATACATGACATTATTCAAGAAACTCTGAAGCTACAGTTTGAGAACGTCACCGAGTACAACCGCGACGCTTGCGACCGCTTGGGCAAAAACGTGTGCCAACTTGTAAAGCGGCGCGTCGAGGCGATGAAAGAAGCGACGAGACAGCGCTGTAAAATCGTGTCTGTAGTTTACGTTGGCGCGGTTAGAGATCATGGAATACAAGTTGCTAGTCAGGCCCTACTGGAGGCTGATAAAGACAATTTCACTGTGGCTAGTTATAGAAACGGAAAAGTGTTTACCGTGGGTGGGATTATGGTCATTCCGTTAGAGAAATAGTCAACATACTTATGCGCTAAATAACCACATGTTCAAACAACGCTAACAAAACAGACGATCCCAATACGCGAGGTTTAGATAAGGAGCAAAGGATGTTTTTCAAACACAGGCATTTTCAGTGTTGTTTGGACAGCTTCATGTAAGTGTTATGAGGAGTATGAAATGAAAACACTGTCAGTCGCGCCATGGCTACGAAAATGGCCACGGCTCATTAGTCGTGATGCAAACAGATAACCTACAGCTGCTAATGTTAGCAGAAGCTGCAGGTAATTGTCAAAAGTTAAAAGCGACGAGCAATGTGTGGAGACATTTGTGTATAAAGAACAATTAAATTTATCTTGAAAAGATATTCAATACTAAAATTTTACGGTGCATTTTAGGTCCCGTAATTCACTTAGTAAGGCCTTATGTATCTCATAGCGCGATTAAGACTTTCTCTGGAGGGCTGTGGGAATGAAAATAGTTTAAATACGACAGTGCAGTTGAAGGCTCAAATGGTTTAAATTTTAATGCGAGCTCATAAACTTTTGGAATTTAAACGAAAAGTGGCTTTGGCACCGGTAAGTCTGCATTTGATCCGACTAGGCTCCCTGAATAAATAAATGAAGTAATAAAATATCCAGAATGCTTACGATTTTTAATCTGGAATTACATGATGAATAGAGCTCAGTATCAGTGAAGTGTTAGAATTACGAGGTCTGCTAACATGCTAGTAACTGGAGATTGTAGAAGTAATTTTGATATTTTAAGGCCACTGGCAATTTCTGAATCGCTACCAATGGAATGCTTGCAGTTTTTGGCGTCTTCTAAGCTATGGTTAAATTGTGAACACCGATGCGAAGAAGTTGAAAAATTTGCCAAAAGGGCAATCTCGCGAATAGTCGTTGTGGTAAGAGGTTATCAGTGTTCTAACTTGCACGTAATTGATGCCACTAAAAAATTATTCTTTCTTTGGGTGCTTCCGAGACCGAGCTGTTGCTTGCTTAGCTGCCTGGCAAAACTCTGTTTTCACGCGAAACAACGAAAAACTTGGTGTAAAGCTGCTATTTCTCTCTTGATTTAAGCCGTAATCAGGGATTATAATTAATTTCGACGTACATGTGTTTTTAATTGTGCAACAGACCTTAAACTTCTAATTACTTTGTAGAGAGCTGTTTATCGCGCCATCTTTCGGGCCTTTTTTTTGCATGAACTTAACGTTTCATTCAGTGAAATCTGCTTTCGAGACCTCCATTTCAGCAGTTCACGGAAGTCGTGGAAATATCAATCTACGATGTTCTGGTATAGCTTCACTGCAGAAACATTCCTAAATACTATAAAAACTTTTTCTGTTCGATGTTTCAATTCAAGGATATTTTTACAGAATGCGGCAATGCAGCCGTATTCAGTAGACAATGGGGTCAAGAGACCATATGTAAAAGGAATCTAAACCATTGCGACTTTCAACACGTATGCCTCATTTTTGAGGTAAACGAATATCAGTCAATCCCGGAAGTAGCCAATCAACTTTCGCAAAAGGAAGATTAGTTTGAAACTGTACTACAAAATTACAGATTTTCTGAGTACCGATCAGTTTCGGTGATATCAACATCCATATTATAGGTGTACACCCGCGGACTTGGGGGAGGGGGGCGTGGTGGGTCGGTGACTTTCTTGCCCAAAGAAATTAATCAATGCGTGAGTGTTGAAATCAGTATGTAAATGCACTCAAACTGCGTGAAAAGCGAAGACGTTCACAAAGTTAGTTATATTGAAGCTTGCATACTGAATGACCTCTATCAACAGTCTCAATCCAGTAAGAGAAAAAGTGCTTCTTTTCAAGATTGTGTGAAAAACAAAAACGTTCACAAAGTTAGTTATATTGAAAGCTTGCATAATCAGTTACCTCTATCATCAACAGTCTCAATCAAGTAAAAGAAAAAGTGCTTCTTTTCACGACGTTCGTTCAGCGATCGGCTGATCATCAACAGTGACATAAGCAATCCTATATTTGAGAGGTTCAAAAAACAACATTAGGCATTGCCAGAAGTCATATAAATTCAGAAGCCAGGTACCGGTAAATAAGGTGGTTAACAACATGGACGTACTAGAGGAACACCGCCAATTGAAAAAATTTAAAACACCCCATTGTTTAGACATTCCAAACGACCCTTTTCAGAGCTACCACAAAAGAAAATCCTCGGTCTTCGTCCGTTTTGATTCGTGTCCTTGTTTTGTTGTTTTGTTTCAAATTTCCTCAGCGTAGTGTGTACCGGGTTCTGGCGTCCGTTTCTCG